>JALAZF010000389.1:2425000-2430000 GCA_022829125.1 Lathyrus tuberosus | reverse complement strand
CAACAAGCAACAAGCAACAGCAACAATAACAAAAAGATTTAACTATTAAAATATCATACCTAAGCTTCAGGAGTTGCGGTCGGTTCGGTTGTATCCGAAAGCGGTCAGCCTATTGTTTTCTTCGGTAAAACGGTATGTCCCGCCCGGTATGCAAATCAGCCTCCGTGTAAGTGCGCGAAATGTTTGATATCACAAAAGCGGGAAAAAAAATAACGTCAATACCTTATCAGACAACAACTAGCAACAACAACAACAAAAAACAAGCACAACAACAACAACGAAACACAACAACAAGAACGACAAAATACAACAACAAACATCAACAGCAAACAACAACAACAACAAACATCAACAAACAACAACAACAAGATTTAACAATTAAAAAGTCATACCTAAGCTTTAGGAGTTGCGGTCTTTACGATGGTATCCCAAAGCGGTCAGCCTATTGTTTTCGTCGGTAAAACGGTATATCCCGTCCGGTATGCAAATTAGCCTCCGAGTAAGTGCGCGAAATGTTTGATGTCACAAAATGCGGGAAAAAAAATAGCGTCAATATCTTAACAGACAACAATAAGCAACAATAACAACAACAACAACAACAACAATAAACAAGCACAAAAACAACAACAAAACACAACAACAACAAGCATGACAAAATACAACAACAAACAACAACAACAACAAGCACAACAACAACAAACAACGACAAACAACAAGCAAAATGGTATATCCCGGTATGCAAATCAAACTCCGTGTAAGTGCGCGAAATGTTTGATATCACAAAAGCGAGAAAAAAAATAGCGTCAATACCTTATCAGACAACAACAAGCAACAACAACAACAAAAAACAAGCACAACAACAACAACAAAACACAATAACAACAAGCACGACAAAATACAACAACAAACAACAACAACAAGCACTACCACAACAACAACAACAAACATCAACAAACAACAACAGGCAACAAGCAACAACAACAACAACAAGATTTAACTATTAAAATGTCATTCCTAAGCTTTAGGAGTTGTGGTCGGTTCGGTGGTATCCCATAGCAGTCAGCCTATTGTTTTCTTTGGTAAAACGGTATGTCCCGCCCGGTATGCAAATCAGCTTCCGTGTAAGTGCACGAAATGTTTGTTGTCACCAAAGCAGGAAAACAAATAGCGTCAATATCTTTTCAGACAACAAGCAATAACAACAACAACAACAACAAAAAATAAGCACAACAACAACAACAAAACACAACAAGTACGACAAAATACAACAACAGACAACAACAACAACAAGCACAACAACAACAACAACAACAACAAACAACAACAAACAACAAGCAACAAGGAACAAAAATATTTAACAATTAAAAAGTCATACCTAAGCTTCAGGAGTTGCGGTCGGTGCGGTGGTGTCCCAACGCGGTCATCCTATTATTTTCATCGGTAAAACGGTATGTACAGGTATGCAAATCAACCTCCGTGTAAGTGCGCAAAATGTTTGATGTCACAAAAGCGGAAAAAAAAAATAGCGTCAATACCTTATCAGACAACAACAAGCAACGCCAACAACAAAAAACAAGCACAAAAACAACAACAAAACACAATAATAACAAGCACGACAAAATACAACAACAAACAACAACAACAAGCGCAACCACAACAACGACAACAACAACAACATCAAATAACAACAACAACAACAAACATCAACAAACAACAAGCAACAAGCAACAGCAACAATAACAAAAAGATTTAACTATTAAAATATCATACCTAAGCTTCAGGAGTTGCGGTTGGTTCGGTGGTATCCCAAAGAGGTCAGCCTATTGTTTTCTTCGATAAAATGGTATGTCCCGCCCGGTATGCAAATCAGCCTCCGTGTAAGAGCGCGAAATGTTTGATGTCACAAAAGCGGGGAAAAAATAGCGTCAATACCTTATCAGACAACAACTAGCAACAACAACAATAAAAAACAAGCACAACAACAACAACAAAACCCAACAACAAGCACGACAAAATACAACAACATACAACAACAGCAAACAACAACAACAACAACAACAAACATCAACAAACAACAACAACAAGATTTAACTATTAAAAAGTCATACCTAAGCTTTAGGAGTTGCGGTCGATGCGATGGTATCCCAAAGCGGTCAGCCTATTGTTTTCTTCGGTAAAACGGTATGTCCCTCCCGGTAACACGGTATATCCCAAGTGCGCGAAATGTTTGATGTCACAAAATGCGGGAAAAAAATAGCATCAATATCTTAACAGACAACAATAAGCAACAACAACATCAACAACAACAACAAAAAACAAGCACAAAAACAACAACAAAACACAACAACAACAAGCATGACAAAATACAACAACAAACAACAACAACAACAATAAGCACAACAACAACAACAAAAACCATAACAAACAACAACAAACAACAAGGAACAACAACAAGATTTAACTATTAAAAAGTCATACCTATTGTTTTCTTCGGTAAACTGGTATGTCTCGGTATGCAAATCAACCTCCGTGTAAGTGCGCGAAATGTTTGATATCACAAAAGCGAGAAAAAAATAACATCAATATCTTATCAGACAACAACAAGCAACAACAGCAACAAAAAACAAGCACAACAACAACAACAAAACACAATAACAATAAGCACGACAAAATACAACAACAAACAACAACAACAACAAACATCAACAAACAACAACAAGCAACAAGCAACAACCACAACAAGATTTAACTATTAAAATGTCATACCTAAGCTTCAGGAGTTGTGGTCGGTTCGGTGGTATCCTAAAGCGGTCAGCCTATTATTTTCTTCGGTAAAATGATATGTCACGCCCTGTATACAAATCAGCCTCCGTGTAATTGCGCGAAATATTTAATGTCACAAAAGCAGGAAAAAAATAGCGTCAATATCTTTTCAGACAACAAGCAACAACAACAAAACACAACAACAAGTATGACAAAATACAACAACAGACAACAACAACAACAACAACAAACAACAACAACAACAACAAATAACAACAAATAACAAGCAACAAGGAACAACAAGATTTAACAATTAAAAAGTCATACCTAAGCTTCAGGAGTTGCAGTCGGTGCGGTGGTGTCCCAACGCGGTCATCCTATTGTTGTCATCGATAAAACGGTATGTACCAGTATGCAAATCAACATCCGTGTAAGTGCGCGAAATGTTTGATGTCACAAAAGCGGAAAAAAAAATAGCGTCAATACCTTATCAGACAACAACAAGCAACAACAACAATAAAAAACAAGCACAAAAACAACAAAACACAACAACAACAAGCACGACAAAATACAACAACAAACAACAACAAGCACAACCACAACAACAACAACACCAAACATTAACAAACAACAACAGGCAACAAGCAACAACAACAACAAGATTTAACTATTAAAAAGTCATACCTAAGCTTTAGGAGTTGCGGTCGGTTCAAGGGTATCCCAAAGCGGTCAGCCTATTGTTTTCTTCGGTAAAACGGTATGTCCCACCCGGTATGCAAATCAGCCTCCATGTAAGTGCGCGAAATATTTAATGTCACAAAAGCTAGAAAAAAAATAGCGTCAATATCTTTTCAGACCACAAGCAACAACAACAACAACAAAAAATAAGCACAACAACAACAAAACACAACAACAAGTACGACAAAATACAACAACAGATAACAACAACAACAACAACAACAAACAACAACAACAACAAACAACAACAAACAACAAGCAACAAGGAACAACAAGATTTAACAATTAAAAAGTCATACCTAAGCTTCAGGAGTTGCAGTCGGTGCGGTGGTGTCCCAACGCGGTCATCCTATTGTTGTCATCGATAAAATGGTATCTACCAGTATGCAAATCGACCTCCGTGTAAGTGCGCGAAATGTTTGATGTCACAAAAGCGGAAAAAAAATAGCGTCAATACCTTATCAGACAACAAAAAACAACAACAACAATAAAAAACAAGCACAAAAACAACAAAACACAACAACAACAAGCACGACAAAATACAACAACAAACAACAACAAGCACAACCACAACAACAACAACACCAAACATTAACAAACAACAACAGGCAACAAGCAACAACAACAATAATATTTAACTATTAAAAAGTCATACCTATGCTTTAGGAATTGCGGTCGGTTCAAGGGTATCCCAAAGCGGTCAGCCTATTGTTTTCTTCAGTAAAACGGTATGTCCCGCCCGGTATGCAAATCAGCCTCCGTGTAAGTGCGCGAAATGTTTGATGTCACAAAAGCGGGAAAAAAAATAACGTCAATACCTTATCAGACAACAACTAGCAACAACAACAAGAAAAAACAAGCACAACAACAACAACAACAAAACACAACAATAAGCACGACAAAATACAACAACAAACATCAACAGGAAACAACAACAACAACAAACATCAACAAACAACAACAACAAGATTTAACAATTAAAAAGTCATACCTAAGCTTTAGGAGTTGCGGACGGTACGATGGTATCCCAAAGCGGTCAGCCTATTGTTTTCTTCGGTAAAACGGTATGTCCCGCCCGGTATGCAAATCAGCCTCCGAGTAAGTGCGCGAAATGTTTGATGTCACAAAATGCGGGAAAACAAAATAGCGTCAATATCTTAATAGACAACAACAAGCAACAATAACAACAACAACAACAATAAACAAGCACAAAAACAACAACAAAACACAACAACAACAAGCATGACAAAATACAACAACAAACAACAACAACAACAACAAGCACAACAACAACAAACAACGACAAACAACAAAGAACAACAACAAGATTTAACTATTAAAAAGTCATACCTATTGTTTTCTTCGGTAAAATGGTATGTCCCGGTATGCAAATCAAACTCCGTGTAAGTGCGCGAAGTGTTTGATATCACAAAAGGGAGCAAAAAAATAACGTCAATACCTTATCAGACAACAACAAGCAACAACAACAACAAAAAACA
>JALAZF010000389.1:2387500-2417500 GCA_022829125.1 Lathyrus tuberosus | reverse complement strand
AAATGTTTGATGTCACAAAAGCGGGAAAACAAATAGCGTCAATATCTTATCAGACAACATGCAACAACAACAACAACAACAACAAAAAATAAGCACAACAACAACAACAAAACACAACAAGTATGACAAAATACAACAACAGACAACAACAACAACAACGACAAGCACAACAACAACAACAACAACAACAACAAACAACAACAACAATAACAACAAACAACAACAAACAACAAGCAACAAGGAACAAAAGGATTTAACAATTAAAAAGTCATACCTAAGCTTCAGGAGTTGCGGTCGGTGCGGTGGTGTCCCAACGCGGTCATCCTATTGTTTTCATCGGTAAAACGGTATGTACAGGTATGCAAATCAACCTCCGTGTAAGTGCGCAAAATGTTTGATGTCACAAAAGCGGAAAAAAAATAGCGTCAATACCTTATCAGACAACAACAAGCAACGCCAACAACAAAAAACAAGCACAAAAACAACAACAAAACACAACAACAACAAGCACGACAAAATACAACAACAAACAACAACAACAAGCGCAACCACAATAACAACAACAACAACAACAAACAACAACAACAACAAACATCAACAAACAACAAGCAACAAGCAACAGCAACAATAACAAAAAGATCTAACTATTAAAATATCATACCTAAGCTTCAGGAGTTGCGGTCGGTTCGGTGGTATCCCAAAGCGGTCAGCCTATTGTTTTTTTCGGTAAAACGGTATGTCCCGCCCGGTATGCAAATCAGCCTCCGTGTAAGTGCGCGAAATGTTTGATGTCACAAAAGCGGGGAAAAAAATAGCGTCAATACCTTATCAGACAACAACTAGCAACAACAACAACAAAAAACAAGCACAACAACAACAACAAAACCCAACAACAAGCACGACAAAATACTAGAACATACAACAACAACAAACAACAGCAACAACAAACATCAACAAACAACAACAACAAGATTTAACTATTAAAAAGTCATACCTAAGCGTTAGGAGTTGCGATCGGTTCAAGGGTATCCCAAAGCGGTCATCCTATTGTTTTCTTCGGTAAAACGGTATGTCCCACCCGGTATGCAAATCAGCCTCCGTGTAAGTGCGCGAAATGTTTGATGTCACAAAAGCGGGAAAAAAATAGCGTCAATATCTTATCAGACAACAAGCAAATGACAACAACAACAAAAAATAATCACAACAACAACAACAAAATACAACAATGAGTACGACAAACTACAACAGACAACAACAACAACAGGCACAACAACAACAAACAACAACAACAACAACAATAACAACAACAACAAACAACAAGAAACAACAAGCAACAAGGAACAACAACAAGATTTAACTATTAAAAAGTCATACCTAAGCTTAAGGAGTTGCGGTCGGTGCGGTGGTGTCCCAACGCGGTCATCCTTTTGTTTTCATCGGTAAAACGGTATGTACCGGTATGCAAATCAACCTCTGTGTAAGTGTGCGAAATGTTTGATGTCACAAAAGCTGAAAAAAATAGCGCCAATTCCTTATTAGACAACAACAAGCAACAACAACAACAAAAACAACAACAAAACACAACAACAACAAGCACGACAAAATACAACAACAAACAAAAACAAGCACAACCACAACAACGACAACAACAACAACGAACAACAACAACGTCAAACATCAACAAACAATAAGCAACAAGCAACAACAAAAAGATTTAACTATTAAAATGTCATACCTAAGCTTCCGGAGTTGCGGTCGGTTCGGTGGTATCCCAAAGCGGCCAGCCTATTGTTTTCTTCGGTAAAAAGGAATGTCCCGCCCGGTATGCAACTCAGCCTCCGTGTAAGTGCACGAAATGTTTGATGTCACAAAAGCGGGAAAAAATAGCGTCAATACCTTATCAGACAACAACCAACAACACCAACAAAAAACAAGCACAACAACAACAAAACACAACAACAAGCATGACAAAATATAACAACAACCAACAACAACAAGCACAACCACAACAACAACAACAGCAAACAACAACAACAAACATCAACAAGCAACAAGCACAACAACAACAACAAACAACAACAACAACAACAACAATAACAAACAACAAACAACAAGCAACAAGGAACAACAACAAGATTTAACTATTAAAAAGTCATACCTATTGTTTTATTCGGTAAAACGGTATGTCCCGGTATGCAAATCAGTCTCCGTGTAAGTACGTGAAATGTTTTATGTCACAAAAGCGGGAAAAAAATAGCGTCAATACCTTATCAGACATCAACTAGCAACAACAACAACAAAAAAAAGCACAACAACAACAACAAAACACAATAACAACAAGCACGACAAAATACAACAACAAACAACAACAACAACAAGCACAACCACAACAACAACAACAAACATCAACAAACAACAACAGGCAACAAGCAACAACAACAACAAGAAGATTTAACTATTAAAATGTCATACCTAAGCTTTAGGAGTTGTGGTCGGTTCGGTGGTATCCCAAAGCAGTCAGCCTATTGTTTTCTTCGGTAAAACGGTATGTCCCACCCTGTATGCAAATCAGCTTCCGTGTTAGTGCACGAAATGTTTGATGTCACAAAAGCGGGAAAACAAATAGCGTCAATATCTTATCAGACAACAAGCAACAACAACAACAACAACAAAAAATAAGCACAACAACAACAACAAAACACAACAAGTACGACAAAATACAACAACAGACAACAACAACAACAACAACAAGCACAACAACAACAACAACAACAACAACAACAAAAAACAACAACAACAACAAACAACAACAAACAACAAGCAACAAGGAACAAAAGGATTTAACAATTAAAAAGTCATACCTAAGCTTCAGGAGTTGCGGTCGGTGCGGTGGTGTCCCAACGCGGTCATCCTATTGTTTTCATCGGTAAAACGGTATGTACAGGTATGTAAATCAACCTCCGTGTAAGTGCGCAAAATGTTTGATGTCACAAAAGCAGAAAAAAATAGCGTCAATACCTTATCAGACAACAAGAAGCAACGCCAAAAAAAAAAACCAAGCACAAAAACAACAACAAAACACAACAACAACAAGCACGACAAAATACAACAACAAACAACAACAACAAGCGCAACCACAATAACAACAACAACAACAACAAACAACAACAACAACAAACATCAACAAACAACAAGCAACAAGCAACAGCAACAATAACAAAAAGATCTAACTATTAAAATATCATACCTAAGCTTCAGGAGTTGCGGTCGGTTCGGTGGTATCCCAAAGCAGTCAGCCTATTGTTTTTTCGGTAAAACGGTATGTCCCGCCCGGTATGCAAATCAGCCTCCGTGTAAGTGCGCGAAATGTTTGATGTCACAAAAGCGGGGAAAAAAATAGCGTTAATACCTTATCAGACAACAACTAGCAACAACAACAACAAAAAAAAAGCACAACAACAACAACAAAACCCAACAACAAGCACGACAAAATACTAGAACATACAACAACAGCAAACAACAGCAACAACAAACATCAACAAACAACAACAACAAGATTTAACTATTAAAAAGTCATACCTAAGCGTTAGGAGTTGCGGTCGGTTCAAGGGTATCCCAAATCGGTCATCCTATTGTTTTCTTCGGTAAAATGGTATGTCCCACCCGGTATGCAAATCAGCCTCCGTGTAAGTGCGCGAAATGTTTGATGTCACAAAAGCGGGAAAAAAATAGCGTCAATATCTTATCAGACAACAAGCAAATGACAACAACAACAAAAAATAATCACAACAACAACAACAAAATACAACAATGAGTACGACAAACTACAACAGACAACAACAACAACAGGCACAACAACAACAAACAACAACAACAACAACAATAACAACAACAACAAACAACAAGAAACAACAAGCAACAAGGAACAACAACAAGATTTAACTATTAAAAAGTCATACCTAAGCTTAAGGAGTTGCGGTCGGTTCGGTGGTGTCCCAACGCGGTCATCCTTTTGTTTTCATCGGTAAAACGGTATGTCCCGCCCGGTATGCAACTCAGCCTCCGTGTAAGTGCACGAAATGTTTGATGTCACAAAAGCGGGAAAAAATAGCGTCAATACCTTATCAGACAACAACCAACAACAACAACAAAAAACAAGCACAACAACAACAAAACACAAGAACAAGCATGACAAAATATAACAACAAAAAACAACAACAAGCACAACCACAACAACAACAACAGCAAACAACAACAACAAACATCAACAAGCAACAAGCACAACAACAACAAACAACAACAACAACAACAACAAACAACAAACAACAAGCATCAAGGAACAACAACAAGATTTAACTATTAAAAAGTCATACCTATTGTTTTATTCGGTAAAACGGTATGTCCCGGTATGCAAATCAGTCTCCGTGTAAGTACGTGAAATGTTTGATGTCACAAAAGCGGGAAAAAAAATAGCGTCAATACCTTATCAGACAACAACTAGCAACAACAACAACAAAAAAAAGCACAACAACAACAACAAAACACAATAACAACAAGCACGACAAAATACAACAACAAATAACAACAACAAGCACAACCACAACAACAACAACAAACATCAACAAACAACAACAGGCAACAAGCAACAACAACAACAAGATTTAACTATTTAAATGTCATACCTAAGCTTTAGGAGTTGTGGTCGGTTCGGTGGTATCCCAAAGCAGTCTGCCTATTGTTTTCTTCGGTAAAACGGTATGTCCCGCCCTTTATGCAAATCAGCTTCCGTGTAAGTGCGCGAAATGTTTGATGTCACAAAAGCGGGAAAACAAATAGCGTCAATATCTTATCAGACAACAAGCAACAACAACAACAACAACAACAACAAAAAATAAGCACAACAACAACAACAAAACACAACAAGTACGACAAAATACAACAACAGACAACAACAACAACAACAACAACAACAACAACAACAAGCACAACAACAACAACAACAACAAACAACAACAACAACAACAACAAACAACAACAAACAACAAGCAACAAGGAACAAAAAGATTTAACAATTAAAAAGTCATACCTAAGCTTCAGGAGTTGCGGTCGGTGCGGTGGTGTCCTAACGCGGTCATCCTATTGTTTTCATCGGTAAAATGGTATGTACAGGTATGCAAATCAACCTCCATGTAAGTGCGCAAAATGTTTGATCTCACAAAAGCGGAAAAAAAAATAGCGTCAATACCTTATCAGACAACAACAAGCAACGCCAACAACAAAAAACAAGCACAAAAGCAACAACAACAAGCACGACAAAATACAACAACAAACAACAACAACAAGTGCAACCACAACAACAACAACAACAACAACAAACAAATACAACAACAAACATCAACAAACAACAAGCAACAAGCAACAAGCAACAACAACAATAACAAAAAGATCTAACTATTAAAATATCATACCTAAGCTTCAGGAGTTGCGGTCGGTTCGGTGGTATCCCAAAGCGGTCAGCCTATTAATTTTTTTGGTAAAACGGTATGTCCCGCCCGGTATGCAAATCAGCCTCCGTGTAAGTGCGCGGAATGTTTGATGTCACAAAAGCGGGGAAAAAAATAGCGTCAATACCTTATCAGACAACAACTAGCAACAACAACAACAAAAAACAAGCACAACAACAACAACAAAACCCAACAATAAGCACGACAAAATACTACAACATACAACAACAGCAAACAACAGCAACAACAAACATCAACAAACAACAACAACAAGATTTAACTATTAAAAAGTCATACCTAAGCTTTAGGAGTTACGGTCGGTGCGATGGTATCCCAAAGCGGTCAGCCTATTGTTTTCTTCGGTAAAACGGTATGTCCCGCCCGGTATGCAAATCAGCCTCCGTGTAAGTGCGCGAAATGTTTGATGTCACAAAATGCGGGAAAAAAATAGAATCAATATCTTAACAGACAACAACAACAACAACCACAAAAAACAAGCACAAAAACAACAACAAAACACAACAACAACAAGCATGACAAAATACAACAACAAACAACAACAACAACAAGCACAACAACAACAACAACAACAACAACAACAACAACAACAAACAACAACCACAACTAACAACAACAAACAACAAGGAACAACAACAAGATTTAACTATTAAAAAGTCATACCTATTATTTTCTTCAGTAAAATGGTATGTCTCGGTAAGCAAATCAACCTCCGTGTAAGTGCGCGAAATGTTTGATATCACAAAAGCGAGAAAAAAAATAGCGTCAATATCTTATCAGACAACAACAAGCAACAACAGCAACAAAAAACAAGCACAACAACAGCAACAAAACACAATAACAACAAGCACGACAAAATACAACAACAAACAACAACAACAGGCACAACCACAACAACAACAACAAACATCAACAAACAACAACAGGCAACAAGCAACAACAACAACAAAATTTAACTATTAAAATGTCATACCTAAGCTTCAGGAGTTGTGGTCGGTTCAGTGGTATCCCAAAGCGGTCAGCCTATTGTTTTCTTCGGTAAAACGATATGTCCCGCCCGGTATGCAAATCAACCTCCATGTAATTGTGCGAAATATTTAATGTCACAAAAGCGGGAAAAAAAATAACGTCAATATCTTTTCAGACAACAAGCAACAACAACAACAACAAAAAATAAGCACAACAACAACAAAACACAACAACAAGTACGACAAAATACAACAACAGACAACAACAACAACAAGCACAACAACAACAACAAACAACAACAACAACAAACAACAACAAACAACAAGCAACAAGGAACAACAAGATTTAACAATTAAAAAGTCATACCTAAGCTTCAGGAGTTGCAGTCGGTGCGGTGGTGTCCCAACGCGGTCATCCTATTGTTGTCATCGGTAAAACGGTATGTACCAGTATGCAAATCAACCTCCGTGTAAGTGCGCGAAATGTTTGATGTCACAAAAGCGGAAAAAAATAGCGTCAATACCTTATCAGACAACCACAAGCAACAACAACAACAAAAAACAAGCACAAAAACAACAAAACACAACAACAACAAGCACGACAAAATACAACAACAAACAACAACAACAAGCACAACCACAACAACAACAACACCAAACATCAACAAACAACAACAGGCAACAAGCAACAACAACAACAACAAGATTTAACTATTAAAAAGTCATACCTAAGCTTCAGGAGTTGCGGTCGGTTCAAGGGTATCCCAAAGCGGTCAGCCTATTGTTTTCTTCGGTAAAATGGTATGTCCCACCCGGTATGCAAATCAGCCTTTGTGTAAGTGCGCGAAATGTTTGATGTCACAAAAGCGGGAAAAAAATAGCGTCAATATCTTATCAGACAACAACAAGCAACAACAGCAACAAAAAACAAGCACAACAACAACAACAAAACCCAACAACAAGCACGACAAAATACTACAACATACAACAACAGCAAACAACAGCAACAACAAACATTAACAAACAACAACAACAAGATTTAACTATTAAAAAGTCATACCTAAGCCTTAGGAGTTGCGGTCGGTGCGATGGTATCCCAAAGCGGTCAGCCTATTGTTTTTTGTAACACCCCGATTTTTAACAGCGGGAGTGTATATTTTTTTTTTTGAATGCCATACATAATGTTGACAACTGTCTGTTTAGGAAATAATAAAAATGATAAATCAGAGTACGAGCTTTCGGTCTAAGTCTTTTCCATAAACAGGACCAGCGTAATGCCCAAGATTATAAAATAATTGTCCACTTGAAAATAATTTGTACAAAATATCTGACCACAATGAATGCCAATACTACCAACATAAAAAGCACTCAGCTTAACAACAACAACAATAACCCAATAACACACATGGACAACTTCTAACAATATAACCCTAAGCTGATCTTGAACTCCTAGCCCAAAGACATCACATCTTGCAAGTCTTCACGACACCAGGATACCTTAACTATCACAACTTCTAAAACCTGGGTGGTCGTTAGCCACATCATAATAAAAGTAGAGGGTCACAATCTAAAAACAGCATATAGAAAAGAATACACATAATGCCAGTAAAACATGATGTACATAGAAACATGAATGAGATAACCATATGATATATGTAACCATTTCAACATTTATTTCCAAATATGATACAATGCACAAATATCCTAAATGCAGACCTATATGAATTTGGTGGTCCCAATTCGTCGGGTACCCTCACCATGCATGAATTCCAGAATTTTACCTCTCCGCAGAGAGTCGTGATACCCCCTTGGGTCCTCACTAACCGTGCTGCCTCGCAGACACAAAACTGCTGCCCTTGCAGACACCCGGAGTTGCCTCCCTCACATTCTCCTGACTCAATTTGATCTCAAAGGATCGATGACGGCTCAGTCACGTCACCTGGTGCAGTAGAATTCCCTTCAGGATTAGGTGATGATTCAGAACCCATCACCCTGGCCCATTCGGCGCCAACTACCTACACGCAACTATGGTATGCATGAACTCACACATGCAAATGCAACAGTTTATATAAACACAAACTGTATAAACACACAAGGTAAAATCACCATTCAGTTCATATATCTATCCCAGATAAGATGAACTATTCTCAGTACCAACAGGTGGCTCAGACACACCTCATGTTGTCCTCCTCGACATACACATCAACAATAATTCATATATTTATCAAAAATCATATGAATGCACAGCACAAGTTTAGCATCAAAGCATAAACACATATCCCCAACCGGGCACACCATCATGAATATAACCACACAACCTCAACGGGCACACAATCATTCAAACATCCTCACAAGGGCACACAATCATGAATACCAACACACACGCATTCAATCACATATGATATCGTTAGAAAGTGCCCTTACCTTAGCCAATTCCCACACATCAACTCACGCTACGTGAGTACGATTCGTCACTCACTAAGAACCCCGATCCGGTTCACACATTAAACCTTTTGAAAAACACAACGTATATAAGTTAAAACAACTCGAATACATCTACCAATAGGTCTTGGTCTTGGTTGCTAACCTAGTCAATTAGGTTTTGGTTAAAACACTGGTTTCTCGCATAATCGCTTCATAAAAATAACTCGTTTCAAACAGAAAAGAAAATAGTTTTTCTCTTCAAAGAATAATTAAATACCAGTCTCAAGGAAATTTCTAACACACTAATTTAAATTCATTTATTATTTTGAACCAACAAATTTTGCCAAATACTTTTATCAAGCTGTGAAATAAATCACTTAAAACAACGGTTTTAATTAATCAAATAATACCTCCAAATAAATAATATTCAAAACTAATACTAACCAAATCAATTAGTTAACGATTCAAAATATTTTGAATGAGAAAATAATCATTTTCTTAACATTAATAACAAAACATAATTATAAAATCAACATAAAATAATTAAACAATATTCCCAAAATAAATACTATTTCAAAATTTAATAATATTCTAAATTTTTGAAACAAATAATATTTTCTATTTAAATTAAACTATTTGATCTAAAAATATTTCGACATCAAAACTAGTTAACAGTTTTTCAACGGTACCAAAAATCGGCACAGATCGTACTTTAAAATACTATTCTGAACGTATCCTGAAAAATTCCGAAAAAATAAAATAATTAACTAAATAAAAATATTTGAAGAAAAATAAATATTATTTCTTTTAAAAAAACCCAGACGAAAAAATAATATCAAAAAGACATAAAAACGAGACCGGAAGCAAAAACGATGGTGTGGCGCCCGCCACACTCATACAAAGTGGCGCCTGCCACATTAGAGCAAAGTGGCTCCCGCCACTTACAAAGGTGGGTGGCTCCCGCCACCTCCATTTTGCTTCTCTTTCTCTTCTATTATTTTCCTTTTCTTTCACTTCTTCTTTTTTTTTTCCAACATCTTTTTTCTTAACAAATAATAAGAATAATAATAATCCAATTAATAATTTAACTCCAAAAATAAAAATAAACCTAATATAAAATAAATACCAACATTATTTATTTCATACCTAAAAATTAAATTATCTCATTGTGTCAAAACACCTTAATCATTATTTTGATTCAAATAAATAATAATACTTAAATATAATAATAAAATTCACCTTAAAAGTAAATACTAATTGAACCATAAAAATACTTTTCAATTAACCCAAAAATCAACCCAATAAAATTTAATTAAACTAATCATGAAATAATTATAATTGAAATAAATTAACGTAAATAACATAACCATAATTTATCCAAACAAATATTTATCGAATAATTAATTATAAAATAAAATAACATGAATACTTTGAAAAAAAATAAAGAACACATACCATGTTCTTTATCTGCAAGGCGTGAGAGAGAGAAGTCCAACCAGAAAAAGAAGAAAACTAGTACATTAACATATATATATATATATATATATATATATATATATATATATATATATATATATATATATATATATGATTTCTAATTTGATTACAAGCCATTGAAAAATGAATGGTCTTGATGTTTCCACACATCACTCTCCACCCCACGTGACACTCATGATGAAAGACGGAAAAATATCATGATATTTGAAAAACTTAAACCGCCACTCAATTATAATTCAAACCCACTAATCCGTCCGGTCTCCTCGTTCGCTCACAGACGAGTCGTAAATCACATCCGAGTAACATTTTTTTAAACAGAAAAATTCTACCGTCATCTTTAAAATAAACCACAACATTATTTTCGACTAAATTTATTTTCCGAATAAATAAATTTTTTCGCCGCTTAGAAAAATAAGATAAGATTAAATTCTCATTTCTGGCGACAATTAAACTCCCAATTAAAATTTTCGACAGAAATCGGAGTCCGTGAAAATTCAAACGACGAATATACTTTTCTCAAAACATCAATAGAACCACATTTCTGAAATTCCGATACCATAGAAAATATTTGAAATCAACTATAATTACCGCCAATTGAAAAGTTTGATTGAGTAAAAAGAAGAAAATATGTGGGTCAAACTAGACCACAACCGGAAACCCTAAAAATATCAGGTCTAATTAGTTTGCTACCCCAAAGTTTAGTAGAACCACTAATTAAATAATAAAACATCACCAAATAATACAGACTAAAATATACGGGTCTTACATTACTACCCACCAAAACGGAGTTTCGTCCTCGAAACTCGAGGTAAATGTAACAACTTAACAAGTTACCACTAATACACTCACTAGAACAATCGTGCACCTATCGCAACCCTGTACAAAGTCGCATTGACTCGAACTCTAGACGCAACGCTAGACATCAAAAAAATCCCTCAAAACAACTTCACGAGAGTACACTTATAAGAACTAGGTCCCCCAGGGTCCTGGGTCCATGCTCAAACTTCCAAAGGAACCTTCCTACGCCCAAATCACGGCCAATTTCCACTTGGTCCTCGTGAAATAGTGACAGGTTATCCTCTTGGAAAATTCCAATTAACCTGGCACACTATCAAGTCGGCAAGAATCACTCATTCCATTCAACACAATCTCGTCTACTATCAACAACAGATTAAGGGTGATCAGTTCCTCAATTTGTCAATAAATATGTGACAACCATGATGGTGGAATAAATCATCGTTACCTAACTACAATAGTGTCCTCCTCAACTTGTTCTCAAATTTAAGCGAGACTCAAGGGTCCAATAATCGCTTCGAGGTTTTCTAAGTGCTTCCTCCAATTTCCAGCTACATCGATCTCGACCATGAGACACAATCTCCCAAAACAAGTTACAGTTTCCTATACGCTCACCCTGTTCGGAAAAATCGTTAAGTATCAACCAAAACCGTAAATGCTAATACCCCAGTATAATCCAAACTATTTTGCTCCAAATGAAGTCGTCATAACTGTAGAGAACTTCACAACTCTGCCAATGTCCATAAATCCTCAATTATACCTTTAATCTCACAATTGTGGCAATCTGTATATATTCAGATTTGAATCTCATTCCAATTTACGATCTGAATTATAACATCCCAACATCCGGTTGGTGATTGAAACTTTCCCAACTTTCTTTCACATACCAAAACTATGCCATTTATAAGACACGAATTCCCTTCACATCAGTCTTAAACTATTGGATCACACCCTCACACAACTACCTCATTTCCAAATCATAACTTAGCTTACTCTCATATGCCTTATCATCAAATGTTCCTCATCGTTGGCTACCACCATTGGCACACCACATCTTTCGTGTTAACCCACACCAGCTTCCAAAAATCCATTGAGTTTCTTTCCTCTTACCATCAAATTCTATTTTCCTTAAAAGAGCTCATCAATCCGACCATTCTTGATTGTTCTCATATCTCATCTTCTGTTGTTAAACTGTTCTCGATGTCAATATCCATCGTCCAATATTTTCCTTAATGCATCTTTTCCATTATGCTACACTGGTCTTTAATACAACGAGTACGATGAATCCATGCCTTACTAGTTCCTACCAAACAATTTCATACCTGATTCGTCCTAATAGGCAATTGTTTAATCCTCTTCATTTTCCGAATATGACAATTTCGCCTCATGCGACCCATTCAAGTTACACCTTCCACTCTTAAACATACTCTTACCATCAGTTTTCCAACTTATGAGCGAGGTAATTCCTTGCACTAGTTCTAAATTGACATAATCCGCATCCCTATGAGTTTCTCCCACACTTTTTTGTTGACACACCTTTCCCAATACCAACCTTTTCACTCCATAGATTCGTTCATCACTAACAATGGTACTTAACCTCGTCCTGACTTCCAATGTCTCATGTGGAACTCCCCAACCAGCTTTTCACTTAAAGATTTCACTTTTCCAATTCCTATCGTAGCATCCCAGCTCGTTACAACACATTACTCATCATTTTTGTGTTACAAGATTTCCAACTGTGAGAATAGCCTCTTTCCACTTCTTAAATATTGGCTCTAAGTCCGAGCGCAACCACATCATCCCTAACGTACACTCTTGAGGAAATGCTTAGTATCCCTCCCATTTCCACTTGGGCCATATCCTTGGTAGTCCTTCCTAAGCAACGAGGTAGTCAACCTTCTTATTAAAAAATCTGTGTTACCTGAGCACTTTCTTGCTTGCATACAACCTTATTTTTCCTTTGTAACCACCTTTACGATACTGCAACTCCAAAGTCCCTTATACCACATCCTCTTATAACATCTAGGAGTTTCCAACTTCAAAAATCTTAGCAACCAAACGCCTATAGTCGTTTCCCAACCTACCATAACCTCTATCTTGTCAACTTCAACCCACATCTTTAATTCTTATGACTATCCAAAGGTCATAATATTCTTTTATACCACAACTCCCTCTTATTCACATAAGTTCTTGCTAACCATCCTAGCACGTCTATTCACCCATCCGTTTCTTATCCTTACTAAGGTATCAACCAAAATTCTTCCAAAACAGATATATCTTACTCATCCCTCTAGTCACTTAGCACTTATCTCAAATCTTAACACTCGATCTTTTAGGAATAAAACCAAATCATATATCCTTTGCTAACATTTCTTTATTCTCAAGTTCGATCCCTAAATCCAAATCCATACTTTACTTTTCAAGAACTCCATATACTTGTTATAACATATAACGTCATTCATTAAATCCTCATACATGGCTCTGTGTCCATCTAGATATTAACTTCAAGCTTCATATCACTCTTGTAATAAACCATTGTCTACACATGGTATGATATTCCTAGTACACCATGTCATCCATACTTGAATTGCTTTAGTACTTCCCAACTCCACTCATATGATTACTTAGATCCATGGTACTCCTTCTACCTTTTCCTCAACAAACCGTAATACTCCTTCTCTCCCCAAACTCCCACTTCTAATTTCGAAGACAACTCCACTGATGGTCACTTTCACTAACACTTATCTATGTGATACTTGGTTTCCCACCTTCAACATCACATGATTCATCCTTACGGCATTTAGTTACACATCCACACAGCTTAAGAACCCAAATTAACCCTTCAAGTACCTGCCAATCATAGAACCTTTCTCTAACTTTCCTAGGTTCGGCCACTTCCAACGTGCAACCCACTCTCTTCCAAGAGAAGATGTTCCATTGATATCCAAGCAATGTAATTATCTCCAATTGACATCCATAGCCACTCTTCGATTCCAAAGAAATATTATCTTCTTCATAGTCAACAACTTCATCTCTCCTCATTCTGAATTCACCGGAAATAACATCCAATAATTTTTCTCAACAAGGTCCTCCCAAATCAAGTCCTAACTTGCAATCCTTGGTAAACTTGATTTTCCACTTATCCCTACTCAACATCTCGGAGTGACAAGGACAAACCCAACTTCTCATCCATAGCATTACTGCAGAAAACCTTGTAGTTCTTACTCGATCCAATCTCACTCCCTCTAGATCACTACCTCTAAAGAATTCAGAGACACATGTCGACAAATACTCAAGGGGTTTAATTATGCTTCTTACGGAAGTACTCTAGGGGACATTAACCTCAGTTAAGAAATAATTGATTGTCTAAGTATATATCATGCTTGACTCAAGACAAAAAGCACATAGCACATAGGACTCAAACCATTTACTCCCACTAAAGCCGACACTTGATCAACTTAGGACACCCGACTCACAACCCCATGGAAATCTAGACCAAAGCTCTGATACCACAATGTAACACCCCGATTTTTAACAGCGGGAGTGTATATTTTTTTTTTTGAATGCCATACATAATGTTGACAACTGTCTGTTCAGGAAATAATAAAAATGATAAATCAGAGTACGAGCTTTCGGTCTAAGTCTTTTCCATAAACAGGACCAGCGTAATGCCCAAGATTATAAAATAATTGTCCACTTGAAAATAATTTGTACAAAATATCTGACCACAATGAATGCCAATACTACCAACATAAAAAGCACTCATCTTAACAACAACAACAACAACCCAATAACACACATGGACAACTTCTAACAAGATAACCCTAAGCTGATCTTGAACTCCTAGCCCAAAGACATCACATCTTGCAAGTCTTCACGACACCAGGATACCTTAACTATCACAACTTCTAAAACCTAGGTCGTCGTTAGCCACATCATAATAATAGTAGAGGGTCACAATCTAAAAACAGCATATAGAAAAGAATACACATAATGCCAGTACAACATGATGTACATAGAAATATGAATGAGATAACCATATGATATATGTAACCATTTCAACATTTATTTCCAAATATGATACAATGCACAAATATCCTAAATGCAGACCTATATGAATTTGGTGGTCCCAATTCGTCGGGTACCCTCACCATGCATGAATTCTGGAATTTTACCTCTCCGCAGAGAGTCGCGATACCCCCTTGGGTCCTCACTAACCGTGCTGCCTCGCAGACACAAAAGTGTTGCCCTTGCAGACACCCGAAGTTGCCTCCCTCGCATTCTCCTGACTCAATTTGATCTCAAAGGATCGATGACGGCTCAGTCACGTCACCTGGTGCAGTAGAATTCCCTTCAGGATTAGGTGATGATTCATAACCCATCACCCTGGCCCATTCGGCGCCAACTACCTACACGCAACTATGGTATGCATGAACTCACACATGCAAATGCAACAGTTTATATAAACACAAAATGTATAAACACACAAGGTAAAATCACCATTCAGTTCATATATCTATCCCAGATAAGATGAACAATTCTCATGACCAACATGTGGCTTAGACACACCTCGTGTTGTCCTCCTCGACATACACATCAACAGCAATTCATATATTTATCAAAAATCATATGAATGCACAGCACAAGTTTAGCATCAAAGCATAAACACATATCCCCAACCGGGCACACCATCATGAATATAACCACACAACCTCAACGGGCACACAATCATTCAAACATCCTCACAAGGGCACACAGTCATGAATACCAACACACACGCATTCAATCACATATGATATCGTTAGAAAGTGCCCTTACCTTAGCCAATTCCCACACATCAAGTCACGCTACGTGAGTACGATTCGTCACTCACTAAGAACCCCGATCCGGTTCACACATTCAACCTTTTGAAAAACACAACGTATATAAGTTAAAACAACTCGAATACATCTACCAATAGGTCTTGGTCTTGGTTGCTAACCTAGTCAATTAGGTTTTGGTTAAAACACTGGTTTCTCGCATAATCGCTTCATAAAAATAACTCGTTTCAAACAGAAAAGAAAATAGTTTTTCTCTTCAAAGAATAATTAAATACCAGTCTCAAGGAAATTTCTAACACACTAATTTAAATTCATTTATTATTTTGAACCAACAAATTTTGCCAAATACTTTTATCAAGCTGTGAAATAAATCACTGAAAACAACGGTTTTAATTAATCAAATAATACCTCCAAATAAATAATATTCAAAACTAATACTAACCAAATCAATTAGTTAACGATTCAAGATATTTTGAATGAGAAAATAATCATTTTCTTACCATTAATAACAAAACATAATTATAAAATCAACATAAAATAATTAAACAATATTCCCAAAATAAATACTATTTCAAAATTTAATAATATTCTAAATTTTTGAAACAAATAATATTTTCTATTTAAAGTAAACTATTTGATCTAAAAATATTTCGACATCAAAACTAGTTAACAGTTTTTCAACGGTACCAAAAATCGGCACAGATCGTACTTTAAAATACTATTCCGAACGTATCCGGAAAAATTCCGAAAAAATAAAATAATTAACTAAATAAAAATATTTGAAGAAAAATAAATATTATTTCTTTTAAAAAAACCCAGACGAAAAAATAATATCAAAAAGACATAAAAACGAGACCGGAAGCAAAAACGACGGTGTGGCGCCCGCCACACTCATACAAAGTGGCGCCTGCCACATTAGAGCAAAGTGGCTCCCGCCACTTACAAAGGTGGGTGGCTCCCGCCACCTCCATTTTTCTTCTCTTTCTCTTCTATTATTTTCCTTTTCTTTCACTTTTTCTTTTTTTTTCCAACATCTTTTTTCTTAACAAATAATAAGAATAATAATAATCCAATTAATAATTTAACTCCAAAAATAAAAATAACCCTAATATAAAATAAATACCAACATTATTTATTTCATACCTAAAAATTAAATTATCTCATTGTGTCAAAACACCTTAATCATTATTTTGATTCAAATAAATAATAATACTTAAATATAATAATAAAATTCACTTTAAAAGTAAATACTAATTGAACCATAAAAATACTTTTCAATTAACCCAAAAATCAACCCAATAAAATTTAATTAAACTAATCATGAAATAATTATAATTGAAATAAATTAACGTAAATAACATAACCATAATTTATCCAAACAAATATTTATCGAATAATTAATTATAAAATAAAATAACATGAATACTTTGAAAAAAAATAAAGAACACATACCATGTTCTTTATCTGCAAGGCGTGAGAGAGAGAAGTCCAACCAGAAAAAGAAGAAAACTAGTACATTAACATATATATATATATATATATATATATATATATATATATATATATATATATATTTATATATATATATATATATATATATATGATTTCTAATTTGATTACAAGCCATTGAAAAATGAATGGTCTTGATGTTTCCACACATCACTCTCCACCCCACGTGACACTCATGATGAAAGACGGAAAAATATCATGATATTTGAAAAACTTAAACCGCCCCTCAATTATAATTCAAACCCACTAATCCGTCCGGTCTCCTCGTTCGCTCACAGACGAGTCGTAAATCACACCCGAGTAACATTTTTTTAAACAGAAAAATTCTACCGTCACCTTTAAAATAAACCACAACATTATTTTCGACTAAATTTATTTTTCGAATAAATAAATTTTTCCGCCGCTTAGAAAAATAAGATAAGATTAAATTCTCATTTCTGGCGACAATTAAACTCCCAATTAAAATTTTCGACAGAAATCGGAGTCCGTGAAAATTCAAACGACGAATATACTTTTCTCGTTTTCTCAAAACATCAACAGAACCACATTTCTGAAATTCCGATACCATAGAAAATATTTGAAATCAACTATAATTACCGCCAATTGAAAAGTCTGATTGAGTAAAAAGATGAAAACATGTGGGTCAAACTAGACCACAACCGGAAACACTAAAAATATCAGGTCTAATTAGTTTGCTACCCCAAAGTTTAGTAGAACCACCGATTAAATTATAAAACATCACCAAATAATACAGACTAAAATATACGGGTCTTACATTTTCTTCGGTAAAACGGTATGTCCCGCCCGGTATGCAAATCAGCCTTCGTGTAAGTGCGGGAAATGTTTGATGTCACAAAATGCGGGAAAAAATAGCATTAATATCTTAACAGACAACAACAACAACAACAACAACAAAAAACAAGCACAAAAACAACAACAAAACACAACAACAACAAGCATGACAAAATACAACAACAAACAACAACAACAACAAGCACAACAACAACAACAACAACAACAACAACAAACAACAACCACAACTAACAACAACAAACAACAAGGAACAACAACAAGATTTAACTATTAAAAAGTCATACCTATTGTTTTCTTCGGTAAAATGGTATGTCTCGGTATGCAAATCAACCTCCGTGTAAGTGCGCGAAATGTTTGATATCACAAAAGCGAGAAAAAAAATAGGGTCAATATCTTATCAGACAACAACAGGCAACAACAGCAACAAAAAACAAGCACAACAACAACAACAAAACACAATAACAACAAGCACGACAAAATACAACAACAAACAACAAAAACAAGCACAACCACAACAACAACAACAAACAACAACAGGCAACAAGCAACAACAACAACAAGATTTAACTATTAAAATGTCATACCTAAGCTTCAGGAGTTGTGGTCGGTTCGGTGGTATCCCAAAGCGGTCAGCCTATTGTTTTCTTCGGTAAAACGATATGTCCCGCCCGGTATGCAAATCAGCCTCCGTGTAATTGCGCGAAATATTTAATGTCACAAAAGCGGGAAAAAAAATACCGTCAATATCTTTTCAGATAACAAGCAACAACAACAACAACAAAAAATAAGCACAACAACAAGCAAACACAACAACAAGTACGACAAAATACAACAACAGACAACAACAACAACAACAACAAACAACAACAACAACAACAAACAACAACAAATAACAAGCAACAAGGAACAACAAGATTTAACAATTAAAAAGTCATACCTAAGCTTCAGGAGTTGCAGTCGGTGCGGTGGTGTCCTAACGCGGTCATCCTATTGTTGTCATCGGTAAAACGGTATGTACCAGTATGCAAATCAACCTCCGTGTAAGTGCGCGAAATGTTTGATGTCACAAAAGCGGAAAAAAAATAGCGTCAATACCTTATCAGACAACAACAAGCAACAACAACAACAAAAAACAAGCACAAAAGCAACAAAACACAACAACAACAAGCACGACAAAATACAACAACAAACAACAACAACAAGCACAACCAAAACAACAACAACACCAAACATCAACAAACAACAACAGGCAACAAGCAACAACAACAACAAGATTTAACTATTAAAAAGTCATACCTAAGCTTCAGGAGTTGCGGTCGGTTCAAGGGTATCCCAAAGCGGTCAGCCTATTGTTTTCTTCGGTAAAACGGTATGTACCACCCGGTATGCAAATCAGCCTCCGTGTAAGTGCGCGAAATGTTTGATGTCACAAAAGCAGGAAAAAAATAGCGTCAATATCTTATCAGACAACAAGCAAATGACAACAACAACAAAAAATAATCACAACAACAACAACAAAATACAACAACAAGTACGACAAAATACAACAGACAACAACAACAACAGGCACAACAACAACAAACAACAACAACAACAACAACAATAACAACAACAATAAACAACAAGAAACAACAAGCAACAAGGAACAACAACAAGATTTAACTATTAAAAAGTCATACCTAAGCTTAAGGAGTTGCGGTCGGTGCGGTGGTGTCCCAACGCGGTCATCCTTTTGTTTTCATCGGTAAAACGGTATGTACTGGTATGCAAATCAACCTCCGTGTAAGTGCGCAAAATTTTTGATGTCACAAAAGCGGAAAAAAATAGCGCCAATTCCTTATCAGACAACAACAAGCAACAACAACAACAAAAACAACAACAAAACACAACAACAACAAGCACGACAAAATACAACAACAAGCACAACCACAACAACGACAACAACAACATCAAACAACAACAACAACAACAACAAACATCAACAAACAACAAGCAACAAGCAACAACAAAAAGACTTGACTATTAAAATGCCATACCTAAGCTTCAGGAGTTGCGGTCGGTTCGGTGGTATCCCAAAGCGGTCAGCCTATTATTTTCTTCGGTAAAACGGTATGTCCCGCCCGGTAATCAAATCAGCCTCCGTGTAAGTGCGCGAAATGTTTGATGTCACAAAAGCGGGAAAAAATAGCGTCAATACCTTATCAGACAACAACCAACAACAACAACAAAAAACAAGCACAACAACAACAAAACACAACAACAAGCATGACAAAATACAACAAAAAACAACAACAACAAGCACAACCACAATAACAACAACAGCAAACAACAACAACAAACATCAACAAGCAACAAGCACAACAACAACAACAAACAACAACAACAATAACAACAACAACAAACAACAACAAACAACAAGCAACAAGGAACAACAACAATATTTAACTAATAAAAAGTCATACCTATTGTTTTCATCGGTAAAACGGTATGTACAGTTATGCAAATCAACCTCCGTGTAAGTGCGCAAAATGTTTGATGTCACAAAAGCGGAAAAAAAATAGCGTCAATACCTTATCAGACAACAACAAGCAACGCCAACAACAAAAACCAAGCACAAAAACAACAACAAAACACAACAACAACAAGCACGACAAAATACAACAACAAACAACAACAACAAGCGCAACCACAACAACAACAACAACAGCAAACAACAACAACAACAAACATCAACAAACAACAAGCAACAAGCAACAGCAACAATAACAAAAAGATTTAACTATTAAAATATCATACCTAAGCTTCAGGAGTTGCGGTCGGTTCGGTGGTATCCCAAAGCGGTCAGCCTATTGTTTTCTTCGGTAAAACGGTATGTCCCGTCCGGTATGCAAATCAGCCTCCGTGTAAGTACGCGAAATGTTTGATGTCACAAAAGCGGGGAAAAAAATAGCATCAATTCCTTATCAGACAACAACTAGCAACAACAACAACAAAAAATAAGCACAACAACAACAACAAAACCCAACAACAAGCAAGACAAATTACAACAACATACAACAACAGCAAACAACAACAACAACAAACATCAACGAACAACAACAACAAGATTTAACTATTAAAATGTCATATCTAAGCTTTAGGAGTTGCGGTCGGTGCGATGGTATCCCAAACCGGTCAACCTATTGTTTTCTTCGGTAAAATGGTATGTCCCGCCTGGTATGCAAATTAGCCTCCATGTAAGTGCGCGAAATGTTTGATGTCACAAAATGCGGGAAACAAATAGCATCAATATCTTAACAGACAACAACAAACAACAACAACAACAACAACAACAAAAAACAAGCACAAAAACAACAACAAAACACAACAACAACAAGCATGACAAAATACAACAACAAACAACAACAACACCAAGCACAACAACAACAACAACAACAACAACAACAACAACAAACAACAACCACAACTAACAACAACAAACAACAAGGAACAACAACAAGATTTAACTATTAAAAAGTCATACCTATTGTTTTCTTCGGTAAAATGGTATGTCTTGGTATGCAAATCAACCTCCGTGTAAGTGCGCGAAATGTTTGATATCACAAAAGCGAGAAAAAAATAGCGTCAATATCTTATCAGACAACAACAAGCAACAACAACAACAAAAAACAAGCACAACAACAACAACAAAACACAATAACAATAAGCACGACAAAATACAACAAAAAACAACAACAACAAGCACAACCACAACAACAACAACAAACATCAACAAACAACAACAAGCAACAAGCAAGAACAACAACAAGATTTAATTATTAAAATGTCATACCTAAGCTTCAGGAGTTGTGGTCGGTTCGGTGGTATCCCAAAGCGGCCAGCCTATTGTTTTCTTCGGTAAAACGATATGTCCCGCCCGGTATGCAAATCAGCCTCCGTGTAATTGAGCAAAATATTTAATGTCACAAAAGCGAAAAAAAAATAGCGTCAATATCTTTTCAGACAACAAGCAATAACAACAACAAAACACAACAACAAGTACGACAAAATACAACAACAGACAACAACAACAACAACAAGCACAACAACAACAACAACAACAACAACAAACAACAACAATAACAACAAACAACAACAAACAACAAGCAACAAGGAACAACAAGATTTAACAATTAAAAATTCATACCTAAGCTTCAGGAGCTGCAGTCGGTGCGGTGGTGTCCCAAAGCGGTCATCCTATTGTTGTCATCGGTAAAACGGTATGTACCAGTATGCAAATCAACCTCCGTGTAAGTGCGCGAAATGTTTGATGTCACAAAAGCGGAAAAAAATAGCGTCAATACCTTATCAAACAACAACAAGCAACAACAACAACAAAAAACATGCACAAAAACAACAAAACACAACAACAACAAGCACGATAAAATACAACAACAAACAACAACAACAAGCACAACCACAACAACAACAACACCAAACATCAACAAACAATAACAGGCAACAAGCAACAACAACAACAACAAGATTTAACTATTAAAAAGTCATACCTAAGCTTCAGGAGTTGCGGTCGGTTCAAGGGTATCCCAAAGCGGTCAGCCTATTGTTTTCTTCGGTAAAACGGTATGTCCCACCCGGTATACAAATCAGCCTCCGTGTAAGTGCGCGAAATGTTTGATGTCACAAAAGCGGGTAAAAAATAGCGTTAATATCTTATCAGACAACAAGCAAATGACAACAACAATAAAAAATAATCACAACAACAACAACAAAATACAACAACAAGCACGACAAAATACAACAGACAACAACAACAGGCACAACAACAACAACAACAACAAACAACAACAACAACAACAATAACAACAACAACAAACAACAACAAACAACAAGAAACAAGGAACAACAACAAGATTTAACTATTAAAAAGTCATACCTATTGTTTTCTTCGGTAAAATGGTATGTCTTGGTATGCAAATCAACCTCCGTGTAAGTGCGCGAAATGTTTGATATCACAAAAGCGAGAAAAAAATAGCGTCAATATCTTATCAGACAACAACAAGCAACAACAACAACAAAAAACAAGCACAACAACAACAACAAAACACAATAACAATAAGCACGACAAAATACAACAAAAAACAACAACAACAAGCACAACCACAACAACAACAACAAACATCAACAAACAACAACAGGCAACAAGCAAGAACAACAACAAGATTTAATTATTAAAATGTCATACCTAAGCTTCAGGAGTTGTGGTCGGTTCGGTGGTATCCCAAAGCGGCCAGCCTATTGTTTTCTTCGGTAAAACGATATGTCCCGCCCGGTATGCAAATCAGCCTCCGTGTAATTGAGCAAAATATTTAATGTCACAAAAGCGAAAAAAAAATAGCGTCAATATCTTTTCAGACAACAAGCAACAACAACAACAAAACACAACAACAAGTACGACAAAATACAACAACAGACAACAACAACAACAACAAGCACAACAACAACAACAACAACAACAAACAACAACAATAACAACAAACAACAACAAACAACAAGCAACAAGGAACAACAAGATTTAACAATTAAAAATTCATACCTAAGCTTCAGGAGCTGCAGTCGGTGCGGTGGTGTCCCAAAGCGGTCATCCTATTGTTGTCATCGGTAAAACGGTATGTACCAGTATGCAAATCAACCTCCGTGTAAGTGCGCGAAATGTTTGATGTCACAAAAGCGGAAAAAAATAGCGTCAATACCTTATCAAACAACAACAAGCAACAACAACAACAAAAAACATGCACAAAAACAACAAAACACAACAACAACAAGCACGATAAAATACAACAACAAACAACAACAACAAGCACAACCACAACAACAACAACACCAAACATCAACAAACAATAACAGGCAACAAGCAACAACAACAACAACAAGATTTAACTATTAAAAAGTCATACCTAAGCTTCAGGAGTTGCGGTCAGTTCAAGGGTATCCCAAAGCGGTCAGCCTATTGTTTTCTTTGGTAAAACGGTATGTCCCACCCGGTATGCAAATCAGCCTCCGTGTAAGTGCGCGAAATGTTTGATGTCACAAAAGCGGGTAAAAAATAGCGTTAATATCTTATCAGACAACAAGCAAATGACAACAACAATAAAAAATAATCACAACAACAACAACAAAATACAACAACAAGCACGACAAAATACAACAGACAACAACAACAGGCACAACAACAACAACAACAGCAAACAACAACAACAACAACAATAACAACAACAACAAACAACAACAAACAACAAGAAACAAGGAACAACAACAAGATTTAACTATTAAAAAGTCATACCTATTGTTTTCTTCGGTAAAATGGTATGTCTTGGTATGCAAATCAACCTCCGTGTAAGTGCGCGAAATGTTTGATATCACAAAAGCGAGAAAAAAATAGCGTCAATATCTTATCAGACAACAACAAGCAACAACAACAACAAAAAACAAGCACAACAACAACAACAAAACACAATAACAATAAGCACGACAAAATACAACAAAAAACAACAACAACAAGCACAACCACAACAACAACAACAAACATCAACAAACAACAACAGGCAACAAGCAAGAACAACAACAAGATTTAATTATTAAAATGTCATACCTAAGCTTCAGGAGTTGTGGTCGGTTCGGTGGTATCCCAAAGCGGCCAGCCTATTGTTTTCTTCGGTAAAACGATATGTCCCGCCCGTTATGCAAATCAGCCTCCGTGTAATTGAGCAAAATATTTAATGTCACAAAAGCGAAAAAAAAATAGCGTCAATATCTTTTCAGACAACAAGCAACAACAACAACAAAACACAACAACAAGTACGACAAAATACAACAACAGACAACAACAACAACAACAAGCACAACAACAACAACAACAACAACAACAAACAACAACAATAACAACAAACAACAACAAACAACAAGCAACAAGGAACAACAAGATTTAACAATTAAAAATTCATACCTAAGCTTCAGGAGCTGCAGTCGGTGCGGTGGTGTCCCAAAGCGGTCATCCTATTGTTGTCATCGGTAAAACGGTATGTACCAGTATGCAAATCAACCTCCGTGTAAGTGCGCGAAATGTTTGATGTCACAAAAGCGGAAAAAAATAGCGTCAATACCTTATCAAACAACAACAAGCAACAACAACAACAAAAAACATGCACAAAAACAACAAAACACAACAACAACAAGCACGATAAAATACAACAACAAACAACAACAACAAGCACAACCACAACAACAACAACACCAAACATCAACAAACAATAACAGGCAACAAGCAACAACAACAACAACAAGATTTAACTATTAAAAAGTCATACCTAAGCTTCAGGAGTTGCGGTCGGTTCAAGGGTATCCCAAAGCGGTCAGCCTATTGTTTTCTTCGGTAAAACGGTATGTCCCACCCGGTATGCAAATCATCCTCCGTGTAAGTGCGCGAAATGTTTGATGTCACAAAAGCGGGTAAAAAATAGCGTCAATATCTTATCAGACAACAAGCAAATGACAACAACAATAAAAAATAATCACAACAACAACAACAAAATACAACAACAAGCACGACAAAATACAACAGACAACAACAACAGGCACAAAAACAACAACAACAACAAACAACAACAACAACAACAATAACAACAACAACAAACAACAACAAACAACAAGAAACAAGGAACAACAACAAGATTTAACTATTAAAAAGTCATACCTAACCTTAAGGAGTTGCGGTCGGTGCGGTGGTGTCCCAACGCGGTCATCCTTTTGTTTTCATCAGTAGAACGGTATGTACCGGTATGCAAATCAACCTCCGTGTAAGTGCGCGAAATGTTTGATGTCACAAAAGCGGAAAAAAATAGAGCCAATTCCTTATCAGACAACAACAAGCAACAACAACAACAAAAACAACAACAAAACACAACAACAACAAGCACGACAAAATACAACAACAAACAACAACAAGCACAACCACAACAATGACAACAACAACAGCAAACAACAACAACACAAACATCAACAAACAACAAGCAACAAGCAACAACAAAAAGATTTAACTATTAAAATGTCATACCTAAGCTTCAGGAGTTGCGGTCGGTTCGGTGGTATCCCAAAGCGGTCAGCCTATTGTTTTCTTCGGTAAAATGGTATGTCCAGCCCGGTATGCAAATCAGCCTTCGTGTAAGTGCGCGAAATGTTTGATGTCACAAAAGCGGGAAAAAATAGCGTCAATACCTTATCAGACAACAACCAACAACAACAACAAAAAACAAGCACAACAACAACAAAACACAACAACAAGCATGACAAAATATACCAACAAACAACAACAACAAGCACAAGCACAACAACAACAACAGCAAACAACAACAACAAACATCAACAAGCAACAAGCACAACAACAACAACGAACAACAACAACAACAACAACAACAACAAACAACAACAAACAACAAGCAACAAGGAACAACAACAAGATTTAACTATTAAAAAGTCATACCTATTGTTTTATTCGGTAAAACGGTATGTCCCGGTAAGTCCAAATCAGCCCCGTGTAAGTGCGTGAAATGTTTGATGTCACAAAAACGGGAAAAAAATAGCTTCAATACCTTATCAAACAAGAACAAGCAACAAAAACAACAACGACAAAAAACAAGCACAACAACAACAACAAAACACAACAAGCACAATAAAATACAACAACAAACAACAACAACAAACCACAACAACAACAACAACAACCAACAACAACAACAACAACAACAACAACAACAAGCAAGCAACAAGCAACAACAACAACAAGATTTAACTATTAAAAAGTCATACATAAGCTTCAGAAGTTGTTTGTGCGATGGTGTCCCAAAGCGGTCATCCTATTGTTTTCTTCAATAAAACGGTATGTTCCGCCTGGTATGCAAATCAACCACAACAACAACAACAACAAAAAACAAGCACAACAACAACAAGAAAACACAACAACAACAAGCACGACAAAATACCACAACAAACAACAACAACAAGCACAAGCACAACAACAACAACAACAACAACAAACATCAACAAACAACAACAACAACAACAAGATTTAACTATTAAAAAGTCATACCTAAGCTTTAGGAGTTGCGGTCGGTGCGATGGTATCCCAAAGCGGTCAGCCTATTGTTGTCTTCGGTTAAACGGTATGTCCCGCCCCGTATGTAAATCAGCCTCCGTGTAAGTGCGTGAAATGTTTGATGTCACAAAAGCGGGAAAAAAATAGCGTCAATACCTTATCAGACAACAACTAGCAACAACAACAACAACAAAAAACAAGCACAACAACAATAAAAAAACACAACAACAACAAGCATGACAAAATACAACAACAAACAACAACAACAACAAGCACAACAACAACAATAACAAACAACAACCACAACAAACAACAACAAACAACAAGGAACAACAAGATTTAACGATTAAAAAGTCAAACCTACTATTTTCTTCGGTAAAATGGTATTGCCCAGTATGCAAATCAACCTCCGTGTAAGTGCGTGAAATCTTTGATATCACAAAAGCGAGAAAAATAATAATGCCAATACCTTATCAGACAACAACAAGCAACAACAACAACAACAAAAAACAAGCACAACAACAACAACAAAACACAATAACAACAAGCACGACAAAATACAACAACAAACAACAACATCAAGCACAACCACAACAACAACAACAAACATCAACAAACAACAACAGGCAACAAGCAACAACAACAACAAGATTTAACTATTAAAATATCATACCTAAGCTTCAGGAGTTGTGGTCGGTTCGATGGTATCCCAAAGCGGTCAGCCTATTGTTTTCTTCGGTAAAACGATATGTCCCGCCCGGTATGCAAATCAGCCTCCCTGTAAGTGCGCGAAATATTTGATGTCACAAAAGCGGGAAAAAAAATAGCATCAATATCTTATCAGACAACAAGCAACAACAACAACAACAACAAAACACAACAAAAAGTACGACAAAATACAACAACAACAACAACAAACAAAAACAAACAACAAGCAACAAGGAACAACAAGATTTGACAATTAAAAAGTCGTACCTAAGCTTCAGGAGTTGCAGTCGGTGCGGTGGTGTCCCAACGCGGCCATCCTATTGTTGTCATCAGTAAAATGGTATGTACCAGTATGCAAATCAACCTCCGTGTAAGTGCGCGAAATGTTTGATGTCACAGAAGCGGAAAAAAATAGCGTCAATACCTTATCAGACAACAACAAGCAACAACAACAACAAAAAACAAGCACAAAAACAACAAAACACAACAACAACAAGCATGACAAAATACAACAACAAACAACAATAACAAGCGCAACCACAACAACGACAACAACAACAGCAAACAACAACAACTAACATCAACAAACAACAAGCAACAAGCAACAAGCAACAACAACAACAACAAAAAGATTTAACTATTAAAATGTCATACCTAAGCTTCAGGAGTTGCGGTGAGTTCGGTGGTATCCCAAATCGGTCAGCCTATTGTTTTCTTCGGTAAAACGGTATGTCTCGCCCGGTATAAAAATCAGCCTCCGTGTAAGTACATGAAATGTTTGATGTCACAAAAGCGGGAAAAAAAATAGCGTCAATACCTTATCAGACAACAACAACCAACAACAACAACAACCAACAACAATAACAACAAAAAACAAGCACAACAACAACAACAAAACACAACAACAATAAGCACGACAAAATACAACAACAAACAACAACAACAACAACAACAACAAGCACAACCACCACAACAACAACAACAACAACAGAAAACAATAACAACAACAAATATCAACAAACAACAACAAGCAATGAGCACCAACAACAACAACATAATTTAACCATTAAAAACTCCTACCTAAGCTTCAGGAGTTGCGGTCGGTGGGGTGGTATCCCAAAACGGTCAGCCTATTGTTTTCTTCGGTAAAACGGTATGTCTCGTTCGGTATGCAAATCAGCCTCCGTGTAAGTGCACGAAATGTTTGATGTCACAAAAGCGGAAAAAAAATAGCATCAATATTTTAAGATACAACAAGAAGCAACAACAACAACAACAACAAAAAACAACAACAACAAACAACAAGCAACAAACAACAAGCAACAAGGAACAACAAGATTTAACTATTAAAAAGTCATACCTATTGTTTTCTTCGGTAAAACGGTATGTCCCGGTATGAAAATCAGTCCCCGTGTAAGTGCGCAAAATGTTTGATGTCACAAAAGCGAGAAAAAAAATAGCGTCAATACCTTATCAGACAATAACTAGCAACAACAACAACAAAAAACAAGCACAACAACAACAACAAAACACAACAACAAGCACGACAAAATACAACAACAAACAACAACAGCAAACAACAACAACAACAAACATCAACAAACAACAACAACAAGATTTAACTATTAAAAAGTCATACCTAAGCTTTAGGAGTTGCGGTAGGTGCGATGGTATCCCAAAGCGGTCAGCCTGTTGTTTTCTTCTGTAAAAAGGTATGTCTCGCCCGGTATGCAAATCAGCCTCCGTGTAAGTGCGCGAAATGTTTGATGTCACAAAATGCGGGAAAAAAAATAGCT
>JALAZF010000389.1:2340000-2382500 GCA_022829125.1 Lathyrus tuberosus | reverse complement strand
GTATGTCTCGCCCGGTATGCAAATCAACCACAACAACAACAAAAAACAAGCACGACAACAACAACAAAACACAACAACAACAAGCATGACAAAATACAACAACAAACAACAACAAGCACAACCACAACAACAACAACAACAACAACAGCAAACAACAACAACAAACATCAACAAACAACAACAACAAGATTTAACTATTAAAAAGTCATACCTAAGCTTTAGGAGTTGCGGTCGATGCGATGGTATCCCAAAGCGGTCAGCCTATTGTTTTCTTCTGTAAAAAGGTATGTCTCGCCCGGTATGCAAATCAGCCTCCGTGTAAGTGCGCGAAATGTTTGATGTCACAAAATGCGGGAAAAAAAATAGCGTCAATATCTTAACAGACAACAACAAGCAACAACAACAACAACAACAACAAAAACAAGCACAAAAACAACAACAAAACACAACAACAACAAGCATGACAAAATACAACAACAAACAACAACAATAACAACAAGCACAACAACAACAACAACAACAAACAACAACGACAACAAACAACAACAAACAACAAGGAACAACAACAAGATTTAACTATTAAAAAGTCATACCTGTTGTTTTCTTCGGTAAAATGGTATGTCCCGGTATGCAAATCAACCTCCGTGTAAGTGCACGAAATGTTTGATATCACAAAAGCGAGAAAAAAAATAGCGTCAATACCTTATCAGACAACAACAAGCAATAACACACCGAAAAAACAAGCACAACAACAACAACAAAACACAATAACAACAAGCACGACAAAATACAACAACAAACAACAACAACAAGCACAACCACAACAACAACAACAAACATCAACAAACAATAACAGGCAACAAGCAACAACAACAACAAGATTTAACTATTAAAATGTCATACCTAAGCTTTAGGAGTTATGGTCGGTTCGTTGGTAACCCAAAGCAGTCAACCTATTGTTTTCTTCGGTAAAACGGTATGTGCCGCCCGGTATGCAAATCAACCTCCATGTAAATGCGCGAAATCTTTGATGTCACAAAAGCGGGAAAAAAATAGCGTCAATACCTTATCAGACAACAAATAGCAACAACAACAACAAAAAACAAGCACAACAACAACAATAAAACACCACAACAACAAGCACGACAAAATACAACAACAAACAACAACAACGACGACAAGTACAACAACAAACAACAACAACAAACAACAACAAGCAACAAGCAACAACAACAACAAGATCTAACTATTAAAAAGTCATACCTAAGCTTCAGGAGTTGCAGTCGGTGCGATGGTGTCCCAAAGCGGTCAGCCTATTGTTTACTTCGGTAAAACGGTATGTCCCGGTATGCAAATCAGCCTCCGTGTAATTGCGCGAAATGTTTGATGTCACAAAAACGGGAAAAAAAAAGTAGCGTCAATACCTTATCAAACAACAACAAGCAACAACAACAACAATAACAAAAAACAAGCACAACAACAACAAAACACAACAAGCGCGATAAAATACAACAACAAACAACAACAACAAACAACAACAACAACAACAACAAACAACAACAACAACAACAAACAAGCAACAAGCAACAACAACAAGATTTAACTATTAAAAAGTCATACCTAAGCTTCAGGAGTTGTTTGTGCGATGGTGTCCCAAAGCGGTCATCATATTGTTTTCTTCGATAAAAGGGTATGTCTCGCCCGGTATGCAAATCAACCACAACAACAACAAAAAACAAGCACGACAACAACAACAAAACACAACAACAACAAGCATGACAAAATACAACAACAAACAACAACAAGCATAACCACAACAACAACAACAACAACAACAGCAAACAACAACAACAAACATCAACAAACAACAACAACAAGATTTAACTATTAAAAAGTCATACCTAAGCTTTAGGAGTTGCGGTCGATGCGATGGTATCCCAAAGCGGTCAGCCTATTGTTTTCTTCTGTAAAAAGGTATGTCTCGCCCGGTATGCAAATCAGCCTCCGTGTAAGTGCGCGAAATGTTTGATGTCACAAAATGCGGGAAAAAAAATAGCGTCAATATCTTAACAGACAACAACAAGCAACAACAACAACAACAACAACAAAAACAAGCACAAAAACAACAACAAAACACAACAACAACAAGCATGACAAAATACAACAACAAACAACAACAATAACAACAAGCACAACAACAACAACAACAACAAACAACAACGACAACAAACAACAACAAACAACAAGGAACAACAAACAACAAGGAACAACAACAAGATTTAACTATTAAAAAGTCATACCTGTTGTTTTCTTCGGTAAAATGGTATGTCCCGGTATGCAAATCAACCTCCGTGTAAGTGCACGAAATGTTTGATATCACAAAAGCGAGAAAAAAAATAGCGTCAATACCTTATCAGACAACAACAAGCAATAACACACACAAAAAACAAGCACAAGCACAACAACAAAACACAATAACAACAAGCACGACAAAATACAACAACAAACAACAACAACAAGCACAACCACAACAACAACAACAAACATCAACAAACAACAACAGGCAACAAGCAACAACAACAACAAGATTTAACTATTAAAATGTCATACCTAAGCTTTAGGAGTTATGGTCGGTTCTTTGGTAACCCAAAGCAGTCAACCTATTGTTTTCTTCGGTAAAACGGTATGTGCCGCCCGGTATGCAAATCAACCTCCATGTAAATGCGCGAAATCTTTGATGTCACAAAAACGGGAAAAAAATAGCGTCAATACCTTATCAGACAACAAATAGCAACAACAACAACAAAAAACAAGCACAACAACAACAATAAAACACCACAACAATAAGCACGACAAAATACAACAACAAACAACAACAACGACGACAAGTACAACAACAAACAACAACAACAAACAATAACAAGCAACAAGCAACAACAACAACAAGATCTAACTATTAAAAAGTCATACCTAAGCTTCAGGAGTTGCAGTCGGTGCGATGGTGTCCCAAAGCGGTCAGCCTATTGTTTACTTCGGTAAAACGGTATGTCCCGGTATGCAAATCAGCCTCCGTGTAATTGCGCGAAATGTTTGATGTCACAAAAAAGGGAAAAAAAAGTAGCGTCAATACCTTATCAAACAACAACAAGCAACAACAACAATAATAACAAAAAAACAAGCACAACAACAACAAAACACAACAAGCACGATAAAATACAACAACAAACAACAACAACAAACAACAACAACAACAAACAACAACAACAACAACGAAAAAGCAACAAGCAACAACAACAAGATTTAACTATTAAAAAGTCATACCTAAGCTTCAGGAGTTGTTTGTGCGATGGTGTCCCAAAGCGGTCATCATATTGTTTTCTTCGATAAAAGGGTATGTCTCGCCCGGTATGCAAATCAACCACAACAACAACAAAAAACAAGCACGACAACAACAACAAAACACAACAACAACAAGCATGACAAAATACAACAACAAACAACAACAAGCACAACCACAACATAAACAACAACAACAACAACAGCAAACAACAACAACAAACATCAACAAACAACAACAACAAGATTTAACTATTAAAAAGTCATACCTAAGCTTTAGGAGTTGCGGTCGATGCGATGGTATCCCAAAGCGGCCAGCCTATTGTTTTCTTCTGTAAAAAGTTATGTCTCGCCCGGTATGCAAATCAGCCTCCGTGTAAGTGAGCGAAATGTTTGATGTCACAAAATGCGGGAAAAAAAATAGCGTCAATATCTTAACAGACAACAACAAGCAACAACAACAACAACAACAACAAAAACAAGCACAAAAACAACAACAAAACACAACAACAACAAGCATGACAAAATACAACAACAAACAACAACAATAACAACAAGCACAACAACAACAACAACAACAAACAACAACCACAACAAACAACAACAAACAACAAGGAACAACAACAAGATTTAACTATTAAAAAGTCATACCTGTTATTTTCTTCGGTAAAATGGTATGTCCCGGTATGCAAATCAACCTCCGTGTAAGTGCACGAAATGTTTGATATCACAAAAGCGAGAAAAAAAATAGCGTCAATACCTTATCAGACAACAACAAGCAATAACACACACAAAAAACAAGCACAAGCACAACAACAAAACACAATAACAACAAGCACGACAAAATACAACAACAAACAACAACAACAAGCACAACCACAACAACAACAACAAACATCAACAAACAACAACAGGCAACAAGCAACAACAACAACAAGATTTAACTATTAAAATGTCATACCTAAGCTTTAGGAGTTATGGTCGGTTCGTTGGTAACCCAAAGCAGTCAAACTATTGTTTTCTTCGGTAAAACGGTATGTCCTGCCCGGTATGCAAATCAACCTCCATGTAAATGCGCGAAATCTTTGATGTCACAAAAGCGGGAAAAAAAATAGCGTCAATACCTTATCAGACAACAAATAGCAACAACAACAAAAAAAAACAAGCACAACAACAACAATAAAACACCACAACAACAAGCACGACAAAATACAACAACAAACAACAACAACAACAACAACAAACAACAACAACAAACAACAAGCAACAAGGAACAACAAGATTTAACTATTAAAAAGTCATACCTATTGTTTTCTTCGGTAAAACGGTATGTCCCGGTATGAAAATCAGTCCCCGTGTAAGTGCGCGAATTGTTTGATGTCACAAAAGCGAGAAAAAAAATAGCGTCAATACCTTATCAGACAACAACTAACAACAACAACAACAAAAAACAAGCACAACAACAACAACAAAACACAACAACAAGCACGACAATATACAACAACAAACAACAACAGCAAACAACAACAACAACAAACATCAACAAACAACAACAACAAGATTTAACTATTAAAAAGTCATACCTAAGCTTTAGGAGTTGCGGCCGATGCGATGGTATCCCAAAGCGGTCAGCCTATTGTTTTCTTCTGTAAAAAGGTAAGTCTCGCCCAGTATGCAAATCAGCCTCCGTGTAAGTGCGCGAAATGTTTGATGTCACAAAATGCGGGAAAAAAAATAGCGTCAATATCTTAACAGACAACAACAAGCAACAACAACAACAACAACAACAAAAACAAGCACAAAAACAACAACAAAACACAACAACAACAAGCATGACAAAATACAACAACAAACAACAACAATAACAACAAGCACATCAACAACAACAACAACAAACAACAACCACAACAAACAACAACAAACAACAAGGAACAACAACAAGATTTAACTATTAAAAAGTCATACCTGTTGTTTTCTTCGGTAAAATGGTATGTCCCGGTATGCAAATCAACCTCCGTGTAAGTGCACGAAATGTTTGATATCACAAAAGTGAGAAAAAAAATAGCGTCAATACCTTATCAGACAACAACAAGCAATAACACACACAAAAAACAAGCACAACAACAACAACAAAACACAATAACAACAAGCACGACAAAATACAACAACAAACAACAATAACAAACACAACCACAACAACAACAACAAACATCAACAAACAACAACAGGCAACAAGCAACAACAACAACAAGTTTTAACTATTAAAATGCCATACCTAAGCTTTAGGAGTTATGGTCGGTTCGTTGGTAACCCAAAGCAGTCAACCTATTATTTTCTTCGGTAAAACGGTATGTGCCGCCCGGTATGCAAATCAACCTCCATGTAAATGCGCGAAATCTTTGATGTCACAAAAGCGGGAAAAAAAATAGCGTCAATACCTTATCAGACAACAAATAGCAACAACAACAACAAAAAACAAGCACAACAACAACAATAAAACACCACAACAACAAGCACGACAAAATACAACAACAAACAACAACAATGACGACAAGTACAACAACAAACAACAACAACAAACAACAACAAGCAACAAGCAACAACAACAACAAGATCTAACTATTAAAAAGTCATACCTAAGCTTCAGGAGTTGCAGTCGGTGCGATGGTGTCCCAAAGCGGTCAGCCTATTGTTTATTTCGGTAAAACGGTATGTCCCGGTATGCAAATCAGCCTCCGTGTAATTGCGCGAAATGTTTGATGTCACAAAAACGGGAAAAAAAAAGTAGCGTCAATACCTTATCAAACAACAACAAGCAACAACAACAACAATAACAAAAAACAAGCACAACAACAACAAAACACAACAAGCACGATAAAATACAACAACAAACAACAACAACAAACAACAACAACAACAACAAACAACAACAACAACAACATACAAGCAACAAGCAACAACAACAAGATTTAACTATTAAAAAGTCATACCTAAGCTTCAGGAGTTGTTTGTGCGATGGTGTCCCAAAGCGGTCATCATATTGTTTTCTTCGATAAAAGGGTATGTCTCGCCCGGTATGCAAATCAACCACAACAACAACAAAAAACAAGCACGACAACAACAACAAAACACAACAACAACAAGCATGACAAAATACAACAACAAACAACAACAAGCACAACCACAACAACAACAACAACAACAACAATAGCAAACAACAACAACAAACATCAACAAACAACAACAACAAGATTTAACTATTAAAAAGTCATACCTAAGCTTTAGGAGTTGCGGTCGATGCGATGGTATCCCAAAGCGGTCAGCCTATTGTTTTCTTCTGTAAAAAGGTATGTCTCGCCCGGTATGCAAATCAGCCTCCGTGTAAGTGCGCGAAATGTTTGATGTCACAAAATGCGGGAAAAAAAATAGCGTCAATATCTTAACAGACAACAACAAGCAACAACAACAACAACAATAACAAAAACAAGCACAAAAACAACAACAAAACACAACAACAACAAGCATGACAAAATACAACAACAAACAACAACAATAACAACAAGCACAACAACAACAACAACAACATACAACAACGACAACAAACAACAACAAACAACAAGGAACAACAACAAGATTTAACTATTAAAAAGTCATACCTGTTGTTTTCTTCGGTAAAATGGTATGTCCCGGTATGCAAATCAACCTCCGTGTAAGTGCACGAAATGTTTGATATCACAAAAGCGAGAAAAAAAATAGCGTCAATACCTTATCAGACAACAACAAGCAATAACACACACAAAAAACAAGCACAACAACAACAACAAAACACAATAACAACAAGCACGACAAAATACAACAACAAACAACAACAACAAGCACAACCACAACAACAACAACAAACATCAACAAACAACAACAGGCAACAAGCAACAACAACAACAAGATTTAACTATTAAAATGTCATACCTAAGCTTTAGGAGTTATGGTCGGTTCGTTGGTAACCCAAAGCAGTCAAACTATTGTTTTCTTCGGTAAAACGGTATGTCCCGCCCGGTATGCAAATCAACCTCCATGTAAATGCGCGAAATCTTTGATGTCACAAAAGCGGGAAAAAAAATAGCGTCAATACCTTATCAGACAACAAATAGCAACAACAACAAAAAAAAAACAAGCACAACAACAACAATAAAACACCACAACAACAAGCACGACAAAATACAACAACAAACAACAACAACGACGACAAGTACAACAACAAACAACAACAACAAACAACAACAAGCAACAAGCAACAACAACAACAAGATCTAACTATTAAAAAGTCATACCTAAGCTTCAGGAGTTGCAGTCGGTGCGATGGTGTCCCAAAGCGGTCAGCCTATTGTTTACTTCGGTAAAACAGTATGTCCCGGTATGCAAATCAGCCTCCGTGTAATTGCGCGAAATGTTTGATGTCATAAAAATGGGAAAAAAAAAATAGCGTCAATACCTTATCAAACAACAACAAGCAACAACAACAACAATAACAAAAAACAAGCACAACAACAACAAAACACAACAAGCACGATAAAATACAACAACAAACAACAACAACAAACAACAACAACAACAAAAAACAACAACAACAACAAACAAGCAACAAGCAACAACAACAAGATTTAACTATTAAAAAGTCATACCTAAGCTTCAGGAGTTGTTTGTGCGATGGTGTCCCAAAGCGGTCATCATATTGTTTTCTTCGATAAAAGGGTATGTCTCGCCCGGTATGCAAATCAACCACAACAACAACAAAAAACAAGCACGACAACAACAACAAAACACAACAACAACAAGCATGACAAAATACAACAACAAACAACAACAAGCACAACCACAACAACAACAACAACAACAACAACAGCAAACAACAACAACAAACATCAACAAACAACAACAACAACAACAACAAGATTTAACTATTAAAAAGTCATACCTAAGCTTTAGGAGCTGCGGTCGGTGCGATGGTATCCCAAAGCAGTCAGCCTATTGTTTTCTTCGGTAAAATGGTATGTCTCGCTCGGTATGCAAATCAGCCTCCGTGTAAGTGCACAAAATGTTTGATGTCAAAAAAGCGGAAAAAAATAGCATCAATATCTTAACAGACAACAAGAAGCAACAACAACAACAACAACCACAAAAAACAAGCACAACAACAACAACAAAACACAACAACAACAAGCACGATAAAATACAACAGACAACAACAACAAGCACAACAACAACAACAAACAACAACAACAACAAACAACAAGCAACAAGGAACAACAAGATTTAACTATTAAAAAGTCATACCTATTGTTTTCTTCGGTAAAACGGTATGTCCCGGTATGAAAATCACTCTCCGTATAAGTGCGCGAAATGTTTGATGTCACAAAAGCGGGAAAAAAATAGCGTCAATACCTTATCAGACAACAACTAGCAACAACAACAACAAAAAACAAGCACAACAACAACAACAAAACACAACAACAAGCACGACAAAATACAACAACAAACAACAACAGCAAACAACAACAACAACAAACATCAACAAACAACAACAACAGGATTTAACAATTAAAAAGTCATACCTAAGCTTTAGGAGTTGCGGTCGATGCGATGGTATCCCAAAGCGGTTAGCCTATTGTTTTCTTCGGTAAAAAGGTATGTCTCGCCCGGTATGCAAATCAGCCTCCGTGTAAGTGCGCGAAATGTTTGATGTCACAAAATGCGGGAAAAAAAATAGCGTCAATATCTTAACAGACAACAACAAGCAACAACAACAACAACAACAACAACAACAAAAAAGCACAAAAACAACAACAAAACACAACAACAACAAGCATGACAAAATACAACAATAAACAACAACAACAACAACAACAACAACAAGCACAACAACAACAACAACAAACAACAACCACAACAAACAACAACAAACAACAAGGAACAACAACAAGATTTAACTATTAAAAAGTCACACCTATTGTTTTCTTCGGTAAAATGGTATGTCCCGGTATGCAAATCAACCTCCGTGTAAGTGCGCGAAATGTTTGATATCACAAAAGCGAGAGAAAAATAGCGTCAATACCTTATCAAACAACAACAAGCAACAACAACAACAAAAAACAAGCACAACAACAACAACAAAACAAAATAACAACAAGCACGACAAAATACAACAACAAACAACAACAACAAGCAACAGCACAACAACAACAACAAACATCAACAAACAAAAACAGGCAACAAGCAACAACAACAACAAGATTTAACTATTAAAATGTCATACCTAAGCTTTACGAGTTATGGTCGGTTCGGTGGTAACCCAAAGCAGTCAGCCTATTGTTTTCTTCGGTAAAACGGTATGTCCCGCCCGGTATGCAAATCAGCCTCCGTGTAAATGCGCGAAATGTTTGATGTCACAAAAGCGGGAAAAAAATAGCGTCAATACCTTATCACACAACAACTAGCAACAACAACAACAAAAAACAAGCACAACAACAACAATAAAACACCACAACAACAAGCACGACAAAATACAACAACAAATGTAACACCCCGATTTTTAACAGCGAGAGTGTATATTTTTTTTTGAATACCATACATAATATTGACAACTGTCTCTCCAGGAAAAATAATAAAAATGATTAATCAGAGTACGAGCTTTCGATCTAAGTCTTTTCCATACATAGGACCAGCGTAATGCCCATTGTTATAAATATTTGTCCTTACACATAAAAATAAGCACTCAGCTTTAGCAACAACAACAACAACAACAGCAATGACCAAATGGACAACCTCAAAACACGACCCTAAGCTGATCTTGAATTCCTAGCCCAAAGACACCGCATCTTACAAGCCTTCACGACACCTGGATACCTTAACTATCACCACTTCTAAACCTGGGTGGTCGTTAGCCACATCATAATAATAGTAGAGGGTCACAATCTAAAAACAGCATATATGGAAGAATACACACATGCCAGCAGAACATGATATACATAACAACATGAATGAGATGACAATATGATATGCAGAGCAACATAAATGAGGTGACAATATGATATATGTAACAATCACAACATTTAATTTAACACACAAATGCAATGCACAAACATCCTAAATGCAGACCTATATGAATTTGGTGGTCCCAATTCGTCGGGTACCCTCACCATGCATGAATCCCGGAATTTAACCTCTCCACAGAGAGTCGTGATACCCCCTTGGGTCCTCACTAACCGTGCTGCCTCGCAGACACAAAAAGTGCTGCCCTTGCAGACACCCGGTGTTGCCTCCCTCACATTCACCTGACTTAATTTGATCTCAAAGGATCGATGACGGCTCAGTCACATCACCTGGTGCAGTAGAATTCCCTTCGGGATTAGGTGATGATTCAGAACCCATCACCCTGGCCCATTCGGCGCCAACTACCTACACGCAACTATGGTATGCATGAACCCACACATGCAAATGCAACAGTTTATATAAACACAATATGTATAATCATAATTCACACTTCAGTTCGTATATCTATCACAGATCATATGAACAATTCTCGGTACCAACAGGTGGCTCAGACACACCTCGTGTTGTCCTCCTCGACATACACATCAACCGCAATTCATATATTTATCACAGATCATATGAATAATTCTCATTACCAACAGGTGGCTCAGACACACCTCGTGTTGTCCTCCTCCACATACACATCAACCGCAAATCATATATTTATCACAAATCATGTGAATGCACATCACAAGTTTAGCATCATAGCATAAACACATATCCCCAACCGGGCACACAATCATGAATATAACCACACAACCTCAACTGGCACACAATCATTCAAACATCCCCACAAGGGCACACAGTCATGAATACAAACACACATGCATTCAATCACATATAATATCGTTAGAAAGTGCCCTTACCTGAGCAAGCTTCCAACCCAAACAACTTACGCTACGTAAGATCGATTTGTCTCTCACGATGAAATCTCGTACCCAATTCACACTTTCAACCTTATAAAATACACAAAGGACTTAAGTTAAAACCACCTCAGATACATCTACAATAAGGCTGGGTCTTGATCGCTAACCTAAACAATTAGGGCTTTAGGTTTTCACTCCCCGATTACTAACCTAATCTCTCTATAGAAAAACCCACACAATTTAAATTCATTTATTTTGAACAACAATTTGAATTCCAAAAATCTAGGATTCACGCCATTAGGCCACCCACAGTACATCATATAACAGCTCACTGGCTCCACGTTATATAACAAAAGCACAACACACAGTAAAACACCGACCGCACACACTTTACGTGATAAAACCCAACACTTTTTCAAAACCACAAAAACTAAAATCATATCTTGCCCTCCAAACCATTTTTAATAGAAATAACATCCCGTTAGCTTTCCAACGCTTCGAACGGGGATCAAAACCGACTTACGGATCAAAAGATATGAATTTTCGAAGTTTTCGCCGAAAACCCCCCTTTTGCCTTGAAAACCTACGGGTTTTGGCCTTTCCACCCGAAAATCCGACCGATTCAATTATTTTCTTCGAAATAACCACATACTCGTACTCACCTAACATATAGCAGTGAATTAGAACCATTAAACACGATTTCTACAACGTCCGTTTTCGATTCAATTCTTAAAACCCTCATTTCTCAAAAATGTCCAAAGTTACGAAATCACCCGAATTCAATCTTACAAGTTTCAATAATCACGGCCTAACATTCCTCGACTAAACTACGCAATTTATTTCGAATTTCATCCGTGAAAACATCGGTTTCTATCGATTTTACCAATTTTGCTCAAATATGTAAAACCTAACATTTTCTAACCAAAACCAACCAAACAAACACCTACATATACATATACTATCATAGGATAATCGAGTTTAGTAAACTTACCCGATTTAATCGAAGATCCGGCTCCGATTCAGACGTTTTCCCCATTTTTCCCTCTTTTCTCTCTTTCTCCTCTCTTCTCCTTTCTTTCCTCTTCTTTTCTTTCCTTTTACTTTCTTTCTCTCTAATCTCTCTATATATATAATCTAAACTTTCCACTTAATCCTCATCATATCCTTTTCTAAAATATCTAATCCGCAAGATTACCGTTTTACCCTTTCGCCTAAATATCTCCTAAACGCTCTCAAAACGCGATCAAACGAAAACATCGATGAAAAAAGATATATTATAAAATAAAAGTCAAGAATAAAATTACAATATACCCGCCAAAAATATCTAATGGATATAATAATAATATCTCAACAAAATATCTAATGGATTTAATAATAATATCTCAACAAAAAATCTAAAAGATCTTATCTTAAAAACATATAATAATAGTATAACCCAAAAATATCTAGATATTTAATGTCTCACACTTAAAAAAAATGTTCTGACTCAGACGAGTCGTAACTCGCTCACGAACATCTTTTTATGAAAACCGAAAATTTTCACCGTCGCATTTTAATTAAAACCACCCAAAATTTTCGAATAAATTTTATTCCGAATAAATTTTTGTTCCTTAACTCAGAAAGATATATTGAGATTAAATTCTCAATATCGGCGATATATAAAACTCCCATTTAAATTTTGACGACAATCGGAGTCCGTGAAAATTTAAACGACGGGTATAATTTGCCCGTTTTCCCAAAAATCGGCAGAAACACATTTTTGAAATTTCAAAAACATAGAAACATTTGGAATCCAATATAACTACCGTGCCAATAGAAAAAGTCTGATTGAATTAAAAAGAACCCACGTGGATCAATCCAGACCACAACCGAACACCCTAGAAATATCGGGTATAATCTGCTCGCTACTCCAAATTTAGTAGAAAAACTGATTAAAATGATAAAACATCATAATATCATACGGACTAAAATATACGGGTCTTACATTACTACCCACCAAAAAGGAGTTTCGTCCTCGAAACTCAAGGTAAATGTAACAACTTACCAATTTATCACTAACACACTCACCAGAACGACCACACACCTATTGCAACCCTCTACAAAGTCACAGTGACTCGGACTCTGGACGCAACGCTAAAACCGCACACTATCTAAGCAGGCAAGAATCATTCATTCCATTCAACACAATCTTGTCTACTATCAACAATAGATTAAGGATGATCAGTTCCTCAATTTGTCAATAAGTAGGCGACAACCATGATGTTGGAATAAATCATCATTACCTAACTACGATAGTGTCCTTCTCAACTTGTTCTCAAATATATGCGAGGCACAAGGGTCCAACAATCGCTTCGAGGTTTCCTAAATGTTTCCTCCAAACTCCTGCTACTTCACTCTCTAAAGTGAGACACAGTTTCCCAAAACAAATTACGGTTTCTCTCATGCTCACTAAGCTCGGAACAACCATTGAGTATCCTCCAAAACAGTAACAGCTAAAACCCAAGTACAAATTTAACCTATTTCACTCCAACGAAGTAGTCATCTAAGTAGAGAACGCCACATTTTCCCCAATGTCCATAAATCCTTAATTATTCCTTTAATCTCATAATTGTGGCGACCTGTATATGTTCACAACCATAATCATTCCCAATCACCATCTTAATACTACCATCCCAACATCTAGTCGGTGATTGAAACTCTCACAAATTCCCTTTTCCCCAGTCTTAAACTATTGGATCACACTCTAACACAACTACCTCATTTTCAAATCATTACTCAGCTTACTCTCGCATGCCTTAACATAAATGATCCTCTTCGTTGGCTATCACCATTTGACACACCACGTCCTTCGTGTTATCCTACACCTGCTTCCAAAAATTCATTGAGTTTCCTTTTCCTCTTACAACTAAATTCTATTTCCCTCAAAGAGCTCATCAATCAAACCATTTTTTATTGTTCTCATATCTCATCTTCTGTTGTTAAACTGTTCTCGATGTCAACCTCTAATATCCAATATTTTCTCAATGCATATTTTCCATTATGCTACTCTACTCTTTGTCATAACCAGTACGATGAATCCAAGTCTTACTAGTCTCCACCAAACATTTCCATTTCATACTTGATTTCGTCCTAATAGGCAAATGTTTGATCCTCTCTACTTCCGAATATGCCCAATGCACCTTTTTCTCTTAAGCATACACTTACAATCACATTTTCCAAATTGTGGGTGAGGTAATTTCTTGCACGGATTCTAAATCGACCTGATTCACATCTCTATACGTTTCTCTCACACTTCGTCTTGACACTTATTTCCCCATACCAATCTTTTCACTCCACCCATTCGTTCATCAATGACATAATGTACTTAACCTCGTCCAGACTTCTCATGTCTCATGTGGAATCTCCAACAGGCTTTTCACTTTGTAACTTCATCATCCTAATTCTGAATATAACCACCCATCTAGTCACTAATACACTACTCATTAACCTTGTGATATCAAAATTTCCAACCGCAGGATTATTCTCGTTCCACTTATACCGCTTCTTAAATATCAACTTTACGTCCGAGCGCAACCCCATCATCTATAGCATACACTCTTGAGGAAATGTTTAGTATCCTTCCCATTTCCATTTGGGCCATATCCTTAGTAGTCCTTCCTAAGCAACGAGGTAGTCAACCTTCTTATTAAAAAATATGTGTTACCTGAGCACTTTCTTGCTTGCATACAACCTTATTCTTCCTTTGTAACCACCTTTACGATACTGCAACTCCAAAGTCCCTTATACTAGATCCTCTTATAACATCTAGGAGTTTCCAACTTCAAAAAAAATCTTAGCAACCAAACGCCTATAGTCGTTTCCCAACCTACCATGACCTCTATCTTGTCAACTTCAACCCACATCTTTACTCTCCTTCACCCAATCTAATTATCCTTGTTCCAAATCAATGTTCGTCCTATCCAACCTACTCTTCGTTGTTCTATCTATCTTCAATTGCTTATGACCATCCAATGGTCATAATATCCTTTTATAACACAACCCAAGCCTCTTTCGCATAAGTTCTTGCTAAACATCAGGACACATCCATCCACTCCTCAGTTTCTTATTCAATCCTAGTTTTTTCTAAGGTATCAACCAACATTATTACTCTACGATCTAACACTCTAAAAGAATTATCCTTCCAAAATAGACATATCTTACTCATTCATCTAGTCACTTAGCACTTATCTCAAATCTTAACACTCGATCTTTTAGGAATAAAACCAACCCATATATCCTTTTGCTAACTTTTCTTTATTCTCAGGTTCGATCCCTAAATCCAAATCTAAACTTTGATCTTCACGAAATCCATATACGTGTTACACCATATAACTCCATTCATTAATTCTTCATACATGGCTCTGTGTCCTTCCAGATATTAACTTTCAGCGTCTTATCACTCTTCTAACAACCCATTGTCTACCCTCGGTATGATATTTCTAGTAAACCATGTCACCCATACTTGAATTGCTTTAGCACTTCCCTACTCTACTCATATAATTTCTTAGATCTGTGGTGCTACTTCTACCTTTTCCTCCCATAAACCGTAATACTCACTCTCTCCCAACCTCCTACTTCTAATTTTTGAAGACAACTCCATTGATGGTCACTTCTACTAAAACTTATCCATGTGATACTTGGTTTCCTTCCTTTAACATCGCATGATTCATCCTTACGGGATTTAGTTACCTATCTAACCTAGCTTAAGAAACCAAATTAAACCCTCAAGCACCTACCACTCGTATAACCTTCCTCCAACCTTCCTAGGTTTCGGCCACTTTCAACGTGTAACCCGCTTTCTTCCTAGAGAAGATGTCCCATTAATCTCCATGTATAGTAATTGTCTCCAAACGACATCTATAACTGTTCTATGATTCCAAAGAAATATTACCTTCTTCATAGTCCATAAACTTCATCTCATCTCATTCGGAACTCACCAGAATGAACATCCAATCATTTTTCTCTCAAAAGGTCCTCCAAATCGAGTCCTTACTTACAATCCTGTGAAATCTTGACTTCCACTCATCCCTACTCAACACCTCGGAGTGATAAGGACAAACAAAACCTCTCATCCATAGCATTACTGCAGAAAACCTTGTAGTTCTTACTAGATTCAATCTCACTACCTCTAGATCACTACCTCTAAAGAAAACAGAGACATATGTCGACCAACGTCGACAAATGCTCAAGGGGTTTAACTATGCTTCTTACTGAAGTATTATGGGAGACCTCAACTTCAGTTAAGAAACAAACGATTACCTAGGCACATAACCTGCTGGACTCAAGACACAAACCACATAACACATAGGACTCCACACATTTACTCCCACTAAACCCGACACTTGATCAGCTTAGGACACCCGACTCACAACGCCATGAAAATCTTAGACCAAAGCTCTGATACCACAATGTAACACCCCGATTTTTAACAGCGAGAGTGTATATTTTTTTTTTGAATGCCATACATAATATTGACAACTGTCTCTCCAGGAAAAATAATAAAAATGATTAATCAGAGTACGAGCTTTCAATCTAAGTCTTTTCCATACATAGGACCAGCGTAATGCCCACTGTTATAAATATTTGTCCATACACATAAAAATAAGCACTCAGCTTTAGCAACAACAACAACAACAACAGCAATAACCACATGGACAACCTCAAAACACGACCCTAAGCTAATCTTGAATTCCTAGCCCAAAGACATCGCATCTTACAAGCCTTCACGACACCTGGATACCTTAACTATCACCACTTCTAAACCTGGGTGGTCGTTAGCCACATCATAATAATAGTAGAGGGTCACAATCTAAAAACAACATATATGGAAAAATACACACATGCCAGCAGAACATGATATACATAACAACATGAATGAGATGACAATATGATATGCAGAGCAACATAAATGAGGTGACAGTATGATATATGTAACAATCACAACATTTAATTTAACACACAAATGCAATGCACAAACATCCTAAATGCAGGCCTATATGAATTTGGTGGTCCCAATTCGTCGGGTACGCTCACCATGCATGAATCCCAGAATTTAACCTCTCCGCAGAGAGTCGTGATACCCCCTTGGGTCCTCACTAACCGTGCTGCCTCGCAGACACAAAAAGTGCTGCCCTTGCAGACACCCGGTGTTGCCTCCCTCGCATTCACCTGACTCAATTTGATCTCAAAGGATCGATGACGGCTCAGTCACATCACCTGGTGAAGTAGAATTCCCTTCGGGATTAGGTGATGATTCAGAACCCATCACCCTGGCCCATTCGGCGCCAACTACCTACACGCAACTATGGTATGCATGAACCCACACATGCAAATGCAACAGTTTATATAAACACAATATGTATAATCACAATTCACACTTCAGTTCGTATATCTATCACAGATCATATGAACAATTCTCGGTACCAACAGGTGGCTCAGACACACCTCGTGTTGTCCTCCTCGACATACACATCAACCGCAATTCATATATTTATCACAAATCATATGAATAATTCTCATTACCAACAGGTGGCTCAGACACACCTCGTGTTGTCCTCCTCCACATACACATCAACCGCAAATCATATATTTATCACAAATCATATGAATGCACATCACAAGTTTAGCATCATAGCATAAACACATATCCCCAACCGGGCACACAATCATGAATATAACCACACAACCTCAACTGGCACACAATCATTCAAACATCCCCACAAGGGCACACAGTCATGAATACAAACACAGATGCATTCAATCACATATAATATCGTTAGAAAGTGCCCTTACCTGAGCAAGCTTCCAACCCAAACAACTTACGCTACGTAAGATCGATATGTCTCTCACGATGAAATCTCGTACCCGATTCACACTTTCAACCTTATAAAATACACAAAGGAATTAAGTTAAAACCACCTCAGATACATCTACAATAAGGCTGGGTCTTGATCGCTAACCTAAACAATTAGGGCTTTAGGTTTTCACTCCCCGATTACTAACCTAATCGCTCTATAGAAAAACCCACACAATTTAAATTCATTTATTTTAAACAACAATTTGAATTCCAAAAATCTAGGATTCACGCCATTAGGCCACCCACAGTACATCATATAACAGCTCACTAGCTCCACGTTATATAACAAAAGCACAACACACAGTAAAACACCGACCGCACACACTTTACGTGATAAAACCCAACACTTTTTCAAAACCACAAAAACTAAAATCATCTCTTGCCCTCCAAACTATTTATAATAGAAAGAACATCCCGTTAGCTTTCCAACGCTTCGAACGGGGATCAAAACCGACTTACGGATCAAAAGATATGAATTTTCGAAGTTTTCGCCGAAAACCCCCCTTTTGCCTTGAAAACCTACGGGTTTTGGCCTTTCCACCCGAAAATCCGACCGATTCAATTATTTTCTTCGAAATAACCACATACTCGTACTCACCTAATATATAGCAGTGAATTAGAACCATTAAACACGATTTCTACGACGTCCGTTTTCGATTCAATTCTTAAAATCCTCATTTCTCAAAAATGTCCAAAGTTACGAAATCACCCGATTCAATCTTACAAGTTTCAATAATCACGGCCTAACATTCCTCGACTAAACTACGCAATTTATTTCGAATTTCATCCGTGAAAACATCGATTTCTATCGGTTTTACCAATTTTGCTCAAATATGTAAAACCTAAAATTTTCTAACCAAAACCAACCAAACAAACACCTACATATACATATACTATCGTAGGATAATCGAGTTTAGTAAACTTACCCGATTTAATCGAAGATTCGGCTCCGATTCAGACGTTTTCCCCATTTTTCCCTCTTTTCTCTCTTTCTCCTCTCTTCTCCTTTCTTTCCTCTTCTTTTCTTTCCTTTTACTTTCTTTCTCTCTAATCTCTCTATATATATAATCTAAACTTTCCACTTAATCCCCATCATATCCTTTTCTAAAATATCTAATCCGCAAAATTGCCGTTTTACCCTTTCGCCTAAATATCTCCTAAACGCTCTCAAAACGCGATCAAACGAAAACATCGATGAAAAAAGATATATTATAAAATAAAAGTCAAGAATAAAATTACAATATACCCGCCAAAAATATCTAATGGGTATAATAATAATATCTCAACAAAATATCTAATGGATTTAATAATAATATCTCAACAAAAAATCTAAAAGATCTTATCTTAAAAACATATAATAATAGTATAACCCAAAAATATCTAGATATTTAATGTCTCACACTTAAAAAAAATGTTCTGACTCAGACGAGTCGTAACTCGCTCACGAACAACTTTTTATGAAAACCGAAAAATTTCACAGTTGCATTTTAATTAAAACCACCCAAAATTTTCGAATAAATTTTATTCTGAATAAATTTTTGTTCCTTAACTCAGAAAGATATATTGAGATTAAATTCTCAATATCGGCGATATATAAAACTCCCATTTAAATTTTGACGACATTCGGAGTCCGTGAAAATTTAAACGACGGGTATAATTTGCCTGTTTTCCCAAAAATCGGCAGAAACACATTTTTGAGATTTCGAAAACATAGAAACATTCGGAATCCAATATGACTACCGTGCCAATAGAAAAAGTCTGATTGAATTAAAAAGAACCCACGTGGATCAATCCAGACCACAACCGAACACCCTAGAAATATCGGGTATAATCTGCTCGCTACTCCAAATTTAGTAGAAAAACAGATTAAAATGATAAAACATCATAATATCATACGGACTAAAATATACGGGTCTTACAACAAACAACAACAACGACGACAAGTACAACAACAAACAACAACAACAAACAACAACAAGCAACAAGCAACAACAACAACAAGATCTAACTATTAAAAAGTCATACCTAAGCTTCAGGAGTTGCGGTCGGTGCGATGGTGTCCCAAAGCGGTCAGCCTATTGTTTACTTCGGTAAAACGGTATGTCCCGGTATGCAAATCACCCTCCGTGTAAATGCGCGAAATGTTTGATGTCACAAAAACGGGAAAAAAAAATAGCGTCAATACCTTATCAAACAACAACAAGCAACAACAACAACAACAACAAAAAACAAGCACAACAACAACAAAACACAACAAGCACGATAAAATACAACAACAAGCAACAACAACAACAACAAACAAGCAACAAGCAACAACAACAAGATTTAACTATTAAAATGTCATACCTAAGCTTCAGGTGTTGTTTGTGCGATGGTGTCCCAAAACGGTCATCCTATTGTTTTCTTCGATAAAAGGGTATGTCTCGCCCGGTATGCAAATCAACCACAACAACAACAAAAAACAAGCACAACAACATCAACAAAACACAACAACAACAAACATGACAAAATACAACAACAAACAACAACAAGCACAACCACAACAACAACAACAACAATAGCAAACAACAACAACAAACATCAACAAACAACAACAACAACAACAATAACAAGATTTAACTATTAAAAAGTCATACCTAAGCTTTAGGAGCTGCGGTCGGTGCGATGGTATCCCAAAGCGGTCAGCCTATTGTTTTCTTCAGTAAAATGGTATGTCTCGCTCGGTATGCAAATCAGCCTCCGTGTAAGTGCACAAAATGTTTGATGTCACAAAAGCGAAAAAAATAGCATCAATATCTAAACAGACAACAAGAAGCAACAACAACAACAACAACCACAAAAAACAAGCACAACAACAACAACAAAACACAACAAGTACGACAAAATACAACAACAGACAACAACAACAACAACAACAAGCACAACAACAACAAAAAACAAGCACAACAACAACAACAAAACACAATAACAAAAAGCACAACAAAATACAACAATAAACAACAACAACAACAAGCACGACCACAACAACAATAACAAACATCAACAAACAACAACAGGCAACAAGCAACAACAACAACAAGATTTAACTATTAAAATGTCATACCTAAGCTTTAGGAGTTGTGGTCGGTTCGGTGGTATCCCAAAGCAGTCAGCCTATTGTTTTCGTCGGTAAAACGGTATGTCCCGCCCGGTATGCAAATCAGCCTCCGTGTAAGTGCGCGAAATGTTTGATGTCACAAAAACGGGAAAACAAATAGCCTCAATATCTTATCAGACACCAAGCAACAACAACAACAACAACAACAAAAAATAAGCACAACAACAACAACAAAACACAACAAGTACGACAAAATACAACAACAGACAACAACAACAACAACAAGCACAACAACAACAACAACAACAACAACAAACAACAACAACAACAACAACAAACAACAACAAACAACAATCAACAAGAAACAACAAGATTTAACAATTAAAAAGTCATACCTAGCTTCAGGAGTTGCGGTCGGTGCGGTGGTGTCCCAACGTGGTCATCCTGTTGTTTTCATCGGTAAAACGGTATGTACAGGTATGCAAATCAACCTCCGTGTAAGTGCGCAAAATGTTTGATGTCACAAAAGCAGAAAAAAATAGCGTCAATACCTTATCAGACAACAACAAGCAACAACAACAACAAAAAACAAGCACAACAAAATAGAACAACAAACAACAACAACAAGCGCAACCACAACAACGACAACAACAACAACAACAGCAAACAACAATAACAACAACAACAAACATCAACAAACAACAAGCAACAAGCAACAGCAACAACAACAAAAAGATTTAACTATTAAAATACCATACCTAAGCTTCAGGAGTTGCGGTCGGTTCGGTGGTATCCCAAAGTGGTCAGCCTATTGTTTTCTTCGGTAAAACGGTATGTCCCGCCCGGTATGCAAATCAGCCTCCGTGTAAGAGCGCGAAATGTTTGATGTCACAAAAGCGGGAAAAAAAATTGCGTCAATACCTTATCAGACAACAATAACCAACAACAACAACAAAAAACAAGCACAACAACAACAAAACGCAACAACAACAAGCATGACAAAATACAACAACAAACAACAATAACAAGCACAACCACCACAACAACAGTAAACAACAACAACAACAAACATCAACAAACAACAACAAGCAACAAGCAACAACAACAACAAGATTTAACTATTAAAAAGTCATACCTAAGCTTCAGGAGTTGCGGTCGGTGGGGTGGTATCCCAAAGCGGTCAGCCTATTGGTTTCTTCGGTAAAACGGTATGTCCCGCTTGGTATGCAAATCAGCCTCCGTGTAAGTGCACGAAATGTTTGATGTCACAAAAGCGGAAAAAAATAGCATCCATATCTTAACAGACAACAACAAGCAACAACAACAACAACCACAAAAAACAAGCACAACAACAACAAGAACGATAAAATACAACAACAGACAACAACAACAAGCACAACAACAAGAACAACAACAAAAAACAACAACAAACAACAACAAACAACAAGCAATAAGGAACAACAAGATTTAACTATTAAAAAGTCATACCTATTATTTTCTTCGGTAAAACGGTATGTCTCGGTATGCAAATCAGTCTCCGTGTAAGTGCGCGAAATGTTTAATGTCACAAAAGCGGGAAAAAATAGTGTCAATACCTTATCAGACAACAACTAGCAACAACAACAACAAAAAACAAGTACAACAACAACAACAAAACACCACAACAACAAACACGACCAAATACAACAACAAACAACAACAACGACGACAAGTACAACAACAAACAACAACAACAAACAACAAACAACAACAGGCAACAAGCAACAACAACAACAAGATTCAACTATTAAAAAGTCATACCTAAGCTTCAGGAGTTGCGGTCGGTGCAGTGGTATCCCAAATCGGTCAGCCTATTAATTACTTTGGTAAAACGGTATGTCCCGCTTGGTATGCAAATCAGCCTCCGTGTAAGTGCACAAAATGTTTGATGTCACAAAAGCGGAAAAAAAATAGCATCCATATCTTAACAGACAACAACAAGCGTCAACAACAACAACAACAAAAAACAAGCACAACAACAACAACAAAACACAACAACAACAAGCACGATAAAATACAACAACAGACAACAACAACAAGCACAACAACAACAACAACAACAACAAAAAACAACAACAAACAACAACAAACAACAAGCAATAAGGAACAACAAGATTTAACTATTAAAAAGGCATACCTATTGTTTTCTTCGGTAAAACGGTATGTCCCGGTATGCAAATCAGTCTCCGTGTAAGTGCACGAAATGTTTAATGTCACAAAAGCGGGAAAAAATAGTGTCAATACCTTATCAGACAACAACTAGCAACAACAACAACAAAAAACAAGTACAACAACAACAACAAAACACCACAACAACAAGCACGACAAAATACAACAACAAACAACAACAACGACGACAAGTACAACAACAAACAACAACAACAAACAACAACAGGCAACAAGCAACAACAACAACAAGATTCAACTATTAAAAAGTCATACCTAAGCTTCAGGAGTTGCGGTCGGTGCGGTGGTGTCCCAAAGCGGTCATCCTATTGATTACTTTGGTAAAACGGTATGTCCCGCTTGGTATGCAAATCAGCCTCCGTGTAAGTGCACGAAATGTTTGATGTCACAAAAGCGGAAAAAAAATAGCATCCATATCTTAACAGACAACAATAAGCTTCAACAACAACAACCACAAAAAACAAACACAACAACAACAACAAAACACAACAACAACAAGCACGATAAAATACAACAACAGACAACAACAACAAGCACAACAACAACAACAACAACAAAAAACAACAACAAACAACACCAAACAACAAGCAATAAGGAACAACAAGATTTAACTATTAAAAAGTCATACCTATTGTTTTCTTCGGTAAAACGGTATGTCCCGGTAGGCAAATCAGTCTCCGTGTAAGTGCGCGAAATGTTTGATGTCACAAAAGTGGGATAAAAATAGCGTCAATACCTTATCAGACAACAACTAGCAACAACAACAACAAAAAACAAGTACAACAACAACAACAAAACACCACAACAACAAGCACGACAAAATTCAACAACAAATAACAGCAACGACGACAAGTACAACAACAAACAACAACAAGCAACAAACAACAACAACAACAAGATTTAACTATTAAAAATTCATACCTAAGCTTCAGGAGTTGCGGTAGGTGCGGCGGTGTCCCAAAGCGGTCAGCCTATTAATTACTTTGGTAAAACGGTATGTCCCGCTTGGTATGCAAATCAGCCTCCGTGTAAGTGCACAAAATGTTTGATGTCACAAAAGCGGAAAAAAAATAGCATCCATATCTTAACAGACAACAACAAGCGTCAACAACAACAACAACAAAAAACAAGCACAACAACAACAACAAAACACAACAACAACAAGCACGATAAAATACAACAACAGACAACAACAACAAGCACAACAACAACAACAACAAAAAACAACAACAAACAACAAGCAATAAGGAACAACAAGATTTAACTATTAAAAAGTCATACCTATTGTTTTCTTCGGTAAAACGGTATGTCCCGGTATGCAAATCAGTCTCCGTGTAAGTGCACGAAATGTTTAATGTCACAAAAGCGGGAAAAAATAGTGTCAATACCTTATCAGACAACAACTAGCAACAACAACAGCAAAAAACAAGTACAACAACAACAACAAAACACCACAACAACAAGCACGACAAAATACAACAACAAACAACAACAACGACGACAAGTACAACAACAAACAACAACAACAAACAACAACAGGCAACAAGCAACAACAACAACAAGATTCAACTATTAAAAAGTCATACCTAAGCTTCAGGAGTTGCGGTCGGTGCGGTGGTGTCCCAAAGCGGTCATCCTATTGATTACTTTGGTAAAACGGTATGTCCCGCTTGGTATGCAAATCAGCCTCCGTGTAAGTGCACGAAATGTTTAATGTCACAAAAGCGGAAAAAAAATAGCATCCATATCTTAACAGACAACAATAAGCGTCAACAACAACAACCACAAAAAACAAGCACAACAACAACAACAAAACACAACAACAACAAGCACGATAAAATACAACAACAGACAACAACAACAAGCACAACAACAACAACAACAAAAAACAACAACAAACAACAAGCAATAAGGAACAACAAGATTTAACTATTAAAAAGTCATACCTATTGTTTTCTTCGGTAAAACGGTATGTCCCGGTATGCAAATCAGTCTCCGTGTAAGTGCGCGAAATGTTTGATGTCACAAAAGCGGGATAAAAATAGCGTCAATACCTTATCAGACAACAACTAGCAACAACAACAACAAAAAACAAGTACAACAGCAACAACAAAACACCACAACAACAAGCACGACAAAATTCAACAACAAATAACAACAACGACGACAAGTACAACAACAAACAATAACAACAAACAACAACAAGCAACAAACAACAACAACAACAAGATTTAACTATTAAAAATTCATACCTAAGCTTCAGGAGTTGCGGTCGGTGCGGCGGTGTCCCAAAGCGGTCAGCCTATTGTTTACTTCGGTAAAACGGTATGTCCCGGTATGCAAATCAGGCTCCGTGTAAGTGCGCGAAATGTTTGATGTCACAAAAACGGGGAAAAAAATAGCGTCAATACCTTATTAAACAACAACAAGCAACAACAGCAACAACAACAAAAAACAAGCACAACAACAACAAAACACAACAAGCACGATAAAATACAACAACAAACAACAACAACAAACAACAACATAAACAATAACAACAACAAATAAGCAACAAACAACAACAACAAGATTTAACTATTAAAAAGTCATACCTAAGCTTCAGGAGTTGTTTGTGCGATGGTGTCCCAAAGCGGTCATCCTATTGTTTTCTTCGATAAAACGGTATGCCCGCCCGGTATGCAAATCAACCACAACAACAACAACAAAAAACAAGCACAACAACAACAACAAGCACGGCAAAATACAACAACAAACAACAACAAGCACAACCACAACAACAAAAACAACAACAGCAAACAACAAGAACAAACATCAACAAGCAACAACAACAACAAGATTTAACTATTAAAAAGTCATACCTAAGCTTTAGGAGCTGCGGTCGGTGCGATGGTATCTCAAAGCGGCCAGCCTATTGTTTTCTTCGTTAAAACGGTATGTCTTACTCGGTATGCAAATCAGCCTCCGTGTAAGTGCAAGAAATGTTTGATGTCACAAAAGCGGAAAAAAAATAGCATCAATATCTTAACAGACAACAAGAAGCAACAACAACAACAACAACCACAAAAAACAAGCACAACAACAACAACCAAACACAACAACAACAAGCACGATTAAATACAACAGGCAACAACAACAAGCACAACAACAACAAGAACAAACAACAACAACAACAACAAACAACAACAACAAACAACAAGCAACAAGGAACAACAAGATTTAACTATTAAAAAGTCATACCTATTGTTTTCTTCGGTAAAAGGGTATGTCCCGGTACGAAAAATAGTCTCCGTGTAAGTGTGCAAAATGTTTGATGTCACAAAAGCGGGAAAAAAATAGCGTCAATACCTTATCAGACAACAACTAGCAACAACAACAACAACAAAAAACAAGCACAACAACAACAACAAAACACAACAAAAAGCACGACAAAATACAACAAACAACAACAGCAAACAACAACAACAACAAACATCAACAAACAACAACAACAACAACAACAAGATTTAACTATTAAAAAGTCATACCTAAGCTTTAGGAGTTCCGGTCGGTGCGATGGTATCCCAAAGCAGTCAGCCTATTGTTTTCTTCGGTAAAACGGCATGTCCCTCCCGGTATGCAAATCAGCCTCCGTGTAAGTGCGCGAAATGTTTGATGTCACAAAATGCGGGAAAAAATAGTGTCAATATCTTAACAGACAACAACAAGCAACAACAACAACAACAAAAAACAAGCACAAAAACAACAACAAAACACTACAACAACAAGCATGACAAAATACAACAACAAACAACAACAACAACAAGCACAACAACAACAACAACGACAACAAACAACAACCACAATAAACAACAATAAACAACAAGGAACAACAACAAGATTTAACTATTAAAAAGTCATACCTATTGTTTTCTTCGGTAAAATGTTATGTCCCGGTATACAAAAGCGAGAAACAAAATAGCGTCAATTCCTTATCAGACAACAACAAGCAACAACAACAACAAAAAACAAGCAACAACAACAACAACAACAAAACACAATAACAACAAGCACGACAAAATACAACAACAAACAACAACAACAAGCACAACCACAACAACAACAACAAACATCAACAAACAACAACAGGCAACAAGCAATAACAACAACAAGATTTAACTATTAAAATGTCATACCTAAGCTTCAGGAGTTGTGTTCGGTTCGGTGGTATCCCAAAGTGGTCAGCCTATTGTTTTCTTCGGTAAAACGATATGTCCCGCCCGTTATGCAAATCATCCTCCGTGTAATTGCGCGAAATATTTGATGTCACAAAAGCGAGAAAAAAAATAGCGTCAATATCTTATCAGACAACAAGCAACAACAACAACAACAACAAAAAATAAGCACAACAACAACAACAACAACAACAACAAAACACAATAACAAGTACAACAAAATACAACAACAGACAACAACAACAACAAGCACAACAACAACAACAACAACAACAACAAACAACAATAAACAACAACAACAACAACAAACAACAACAAACAACAAGCAACAAGGAACAACAAGATTTAACAATTAAAAAGTTATACCTAAGCTTCAGGAGTTGCAGTCGGTGCGGTGGTGTCCCAACGCAGTCATCCAATTGTTGTCATCGGTAAAACAGTATGTACCGGTATGCAAATCAACCTCCGTGTAAGTACGCGAAATGTTTGATGTCACAAAAGCGGAAAAAAAATAGCGTCAATAACTTATCAGACAACAACAAGCAACAACAACAACAAAAAACAAGTACAACAACAACAACAAAACACCACAACAACAAGCACGACAAAATTCAACAACAAATAACAGCAACGACGACAAGTACAACAACAAACAACAACAAGCAACAAACAACAACAACAAGATTTAACTATTAAAAATTCATACCTAAGCTTCAGGAGTTGCGGTAGGTGCGGCGGTGTCCCAAAGCGGTCAGCCTATTAATTACTTTGGTAAAACGGTATGTCCCGCTTGGTATGCAAATCAGCCTCCGTGTAAGTGCACAAAATGTTTGATGTCACAAAAGCGGAAAAAAAATAGCATCCATATCTTAACAGACAACAACAAGCGTCAACAACAACAACAACAAAAAACAAGCACAACAACAACAACAAAACACAACAACAACAAGCACGATAAAATACAACAACAGACAACAACAACAAGCACAACAACAACAACAACAACAACAAAAAACAACAACAAACAACAACAAACAACAAGCAATAAGGAACAACAAGATTTAACTATTAAAAATTCATACCTATTGTTTTCTTCGGTAAAACGGTATGTCCCGGTATGCAAATCAGTCTCCGTGTAAGTGCACGAAATGTTTAATGTCACAAAAGCGGGAAAAAATAGTGTCAATACCTTATCAGACAACAACTAGCAACAACAACAGCAAAAAACAAGTACAACAACAACAACAAAACACCACAACAACAAGCACGACAAAATACAACAACAAACAACAACAACGACGACAAGTACAACAACAAACAACAACAACAAACAACAACAGGCAACAAGCAACAACAACAACAAGATTCAACTATTAAAAAGTCATACCAAAGCTTCAGGAGTTGCGGTCGGTGCGGTGGTGTCCCAAAGCGGTCATCCTATTGATTACTTTGGTAAAACGGTATGTCCCGCTTGGTATGCAAATCAGCCTCCGTGTAAGTGCACGAAATGTTTGATGTCACAAAAGCGGAAAAAAAATAGCATCCATATCTTAACAGACAACAATAAGCGTCAACAACAACAACCACAAAAAACAAGCACAACAACAACAACAAAACACAACAACAACAAGCACGATAAAATACAACAACAGACAACAACAACAAGCACAACAACAAAACAACAAAAAACAACAACAAACAACAACAAACAACAAGCAATAAGGAACAACAAGATTTAACTATTAAAAAGTCATACCTATTGTTTTCTTCGGTAAAACGGTATGTCCCGGTATGCAAATCAGTCTCCGTGTAAGTGCGCGAAATGTTTGATGTCACAAAAGCGGGATAAAAATAGCGTCAATACCTTATCAGACAACAACTAGCAACAACAACAACAAAAAACAAGTACAACAGCAACAACAAAACACCACAACAACAAGCACGACAAAATTCAACAACAAATAACAACAACGACGACAAGTACAACAACAAACAACAACAACAAACAACAACAAGCAACAAACAACAACAACAACAAGATTTAACTATTAAAAATTCATACCTAAGCTTCAGGAGTTGCGGTCGGTGCGGCGGTGTCCCAAAGCGGTCAGCCTATTGTTTACTTCGGTAAAACGGTATGTCCCGGTATGCAAATCAGGCTCCGTGTAAGTGCGCGAAATGTTTGATGTCACAAAAACGGGGAAAAAAATAGCGTCAATACCTTATTAAACAACAACAAGCAACAACAGCAACAACAACAAAAAACAAGCACAACAACAACAAAACACAACAAGCACGATAAAATACAACAACAAACAACAACAACAAACAACAACATAAACAATAACAACAACAAACAAGCAACAAACAACAACAACAAGATTTAACTATTAAAAAGTCATACCTAAGCTTCAGGAGTTGTTTGTGCGATGGTGTCCCAAAGCGGTCATCCTATTGTTTTCTTCGATAAAACGGTATGCCCGCCCGGTATGCAAATCAACCACAACAACAACAACAAAAAACAAGCGCAACAACAACAACAAGCACGACAAAATACAACAACAAACAACAACAAGCACAACCACAACAACAAAAACAACAACAGCAAACAACAAGAACAAACATCAACAAGCAACAACAACAACAAGATTTAACTATTAAAAAGTCATACCTAAGCTTTAGGAGCTGCGGTCGGTGCGATGGTATCTCAAAGCGGCCAGCCTATTGTTTTCTTCGTTAAAACGGTATGTCTTACTCGGTATGCAAATCAGCCTCCGTGTAAGTGCAAGAAATGTTTGATGTCACAAAAGCGGAAAAAAAATAGCATCAATATCTTAACAGACAACAAGAAGCAACAACAACAACAACAACCACAAAAAACAAGCACAACAACAACAACCAAACACAACAACAACAAGCACGATTAAATACAACAGGCAACAACAACAAGCACAACAACAACAAGAACAAACAACAACAACAACAACAACAAACAACAACAACAAACAACCACAAACAACAAGCAACAAGGAACAACAAGATTTAACTATTAAAAAGTCATACCTATTGTTTTCTTCGGTAAAAGGGTATGTCCCGGTACGAAAAATAGTCTCCGTGTAAGTGTGCGAAATGTTTGATGTCACAAAAGCGGGAAAAAATAGCGTCAATACCTTATCAGACAACAACTAGCAACAACAACAACAACAAAAAACAAGCACAACAACAACAACAAAACACAACAAAAAGCACGACAAAATACAACAAACAACAACAGCAAACAACAACAACAACAAACATCAACAAACAACAACAACAACAACAACAACAAGATTTAACTATTAAAAAGTCATACCTAAGCTTTAGGAGTTCCGGTCGGTGCGATGGTATCCCAAAGCAGTCAGCCTATTGTTTTCTTCGGTAAAACGGCATGTCCCTCCCGGTATGCAAATCAGCCTCCGTGTAAGTGCGCGAAATGTTTGATGTCACAAAATGCGGGAAAAAATAGTGTCAATATCTTAACAGACAACAACAAGCAACAACAACAACAACAAAAAACAAGCACAAAAACAACAACAAAACACTACAACAACAAGCATGACAAAATACAACAACAAACAACAACAACAACAAGCACAACAACAACAACAACAACAACAAACAACAACCACAATAAACAACAATAAACAACAAGGAACAACAACAAGATTTAACTATTAAAAAGTCATACCTATTGTTTTCTTCGGTAAAATGTTATGTCCCGGTATACAAAAGCGAGAAACAAAATAGCGTCAATACCTTATCAGACAACAACAAGGAACAACAACAACAAAAAACAAGCACCAACAACAACAACAAAACACAATAACAACAAGCACGACAAAATACAACAACAAACAACAACAACAAGCACAACCACAACAACAACAACAAACATCAACAAACAACAACAGGCAACAAGCAATAACAACAACAAGATTTAACTATTAAAATGTCATACCTAAGCTTCAGGAGTTGTGTTCGGTTCGGTGGTATCCCAAAGTGGTCAGCCTATTGTTTTCTTCGGTAAAACGATATGTCCCACCCGTTATGCAAATCATCCTCCGTGTAATTGCGCGAAATATTTGATGTCACAAAAGCAAGAAAAAAAATAGCGTCAATATCTTATCAGACAACAAGCAACAACAACAACAACAACAAAAAATAAGCACAACAACAACAACAACAACAACAACAAAACACAATAACAAGTACAACAAAATACAACAACAGACAACAACAACAACAAGCACAACAACAACAACAACAACAACAAACAACAATAAACAACAACAACAACAAACAACAACAAACAACAAGCAACAAGGAACAACAAGATTTAACAATTAAAAAGTTATACCTAAGCTTCAGGAGTTGCAGTCGGTGCGGTGGTGTCCCAACGCAGTCATCCAATTGTTGTCATCGGTAAAACAGTATGTACCGGTATGCAAATCAACCTCCGTGTAAGTACGCGAAATGTTTGATGTCACAAAAGCGGAAAAAAAATAGCGTCAATAACTTATCAGACAACAACAAGCAACAACAACAACAAAAAACAAGTACAACAACAACAACAAAACACCACAACAACAAGCACGACAAAATTCAACAACAAATAACAGCAACGACGACAAGTACAACAACAAACAACAACAAGCAACAAACAACAACAACAACAAGATTTAACTATTAAAAATTCATACCTAAGCTTCAGGAGTTGCGGTAGGTGCGGCGGTGTCCCAAAGCGGTCAGCCTATTAATTACTTTGGTAAAACGGTATGTCCCGCTTGGTATGCAAATCAGCCTCCGTGTAAGTGCACAAAATGTTTGATGTCACAAAAGCGGAAAAAAAATAGCATCCATATCTTAACAGACAACAACAAGCGTCAACAACAACAACAACAAAAAACAAGCACAACAACAACAACAAAACACAACAACAACAAGCACGATAAAATACAACAACAGACAACAACAACAAGCACAACAACAACAACAACAACAACAAACAACAACAACAAACAACAACAAACAACAAGCAACAAGGAACAACAAGATTTAACTATTAAAAAGTCATACCTATTGTTTTCTTCGGTAAAAGGGTATGTCCCGGTACGAAAAATAGTCTCCGTGTAAGTGTGCGAAATGTTTGATGTCACAAAAGCGGGAAAAAATAGCGTCAATACCTTATCAGACAACAACTAGCAACAACAACAACAACAAAAAACAAGCACAACAACAACAACAAAACACAACAAAAAGCACGACAAAATACAACAAACAACAACAGCAAACAACAACAACAAACATCAACAAACAACAACAACAACAACAACAACAAGATTTAACTATTAAAAAGTCATACCTAAGCTTTAGGAGTTCCGGTCGGTGCGATGGTATCCCAAAGCAGTCAGCCTATTGTTTTCTTCGGTAAAACGGCATGTCCCTCCCGGTATGCAAATCAGCCTCCGTGTAAGTGCGCGAAATGTTTGATGTCACAAAATGCGGGAAAAAATAGTGTCAATATCTTAACAGACAACAACAAGCAACAACAACAACAACAAAAAACAAGCACAAAAACAACAACAAAACACTACAACAACAAGCATGACAAAATACAACAACAAACAACAACAACAACAAGCACAACAACAACAACAACAACAACAAACAACAACCACAATAAACAACAATAAACAACAAGGAACAACAACAAGATTTAACTATTAAAAAGTCATACCTATTGTTTTCTTCGGTAAAATGTTATGTCCCGGTATACAAAAGCGAGAAACAAAATAGCGTCAATACCTTATCAGACAACAACAAGGAACAACAACAACAAAAAACAAGCAACAACAACAACAACAAAACACAATAACAACAAGCACGACAAAATACAACAACAAACAACAACAACAAGCACAACCACAACAACAACAACAAACATCAACAAACAACAACAGGCAACAAGCAATAACAACAACAAGATTTAACTATTAAAATGTCATACCTAAGCTTCAGGAGTTGTGTTCGGTTCGGTGGTATCCCAAAGTGGTCAGCCTATTGTTTTCTTCGGTAAAACGATATGTCCCACCCGTTATGCAAATCATCCTCCGTGTAATTGCGCGAAATATTTGATGTCACAAAAGCGAGAAAAAAAATAGCGTCAATATCTTATCAGACAACAAGCAACAACAACAACAACAACAAAAAATAAGCACAACAACAACAACAACAACAACAACAAAACACAATAACAAGTACAACAAAATACAACAACAGACAACAACAACAACAAGCACAACAACAACAACAACAACAACAAACAACAATAAACAACAACAACAACAAACAACAACAAACAACAAGCAACAAGGAACAACAAGATTTAACAATTAAAAAGTTATACCTAAGCTTCAGGAGTTGCAGTCGGTGCGGTGGTGTCCCAACGCAGTCATCCAATTGTTGTCATCGGTAAAACAGTATGTACCGGTATGCAAATCAACCTCCGTGTAAGTACGCGAAATGTTTGATGTCACAAAAGCGGAAAAAAAATAGCGTCAATAACTTATCAGACAACAACAAGCAACAACAACAACAAAAAACAAGTACAACAACAACAACAAAACACCACAACAACAAGCACGACAAAATTCAACAACAAATAACAGCAACGACGACAAGTACAACAACAAACAACAACAAGCAACAAACAACAACAACAACAAGATTTAACTATTAAAAATTCATACCTAAGCTTCAGGAGTTGCGGTAGGTGCGGCGGTGTCCCAAAGCGGTCAGCCTATTAATTACTTTGGTAAAACGGTATGTCCCGCTTGGTATGCAAATCAGCCTCCGTGTAAGTGCACAAAATGTTTGATGTCACAAAAGCGGAAAAAAAATAGCATCCATATCTTAACAGACAACAACAAGCGTCAACAACAACAACAACAAAAAACAAGCACAACAACAACAACAAAACACAACAACAACAAGCACGATAAAATACAACAACAAACAACAACAACAAGCACAACAACAACAACAACAACAACAAAAAACAACAACAAACAACAACAAACAACAAGCAATAAGGAACAACAAGATTTAACTATTAAAAAGTCATACCTATTGTTTTCTTCGGTAAAACGGTATGTCCCGGTATGCAAATCAGTCTCCGTGTAAGTGCACGAAATGTTTAATGTCACAAAAGCGGGAAAAAATAGTGTCAATACCTTATCAGACAACAACTAGCAACAACAACAGCAAAAAACAAGTACAACAACAACAACAAAACACCACAACAACAAGCACGACAAAATTCAACAACAAATAACAGCAACGACGACAAGTACAACAACAAACAACAACAAGCAACAAACAACAACAACAACAAGATTTAACTATTAAAAATTCATACCTAAGCTTCAGGAGTTGCGGTAGGTGCGGCGGTGTCCCAAAGCGGTCAGCCTATTAATTACTTTGGTAAAACGGTATGTCCCGCTTGGTATGCAAATCAGCCTCCGTGTAAGTGCACAAAATGTTTGATGTCACAAAAGCGGAAAAAAAATAGCATCCATATCTTAACAGACAACAACAAGCGTCAACAACAACAACAACAAAAAACAAGCACAACAACAACAACAAAACACAACAACAACAAGCACGATAAAATACAACAACAGACAACAACAACAAGCACAACAACAACAACAACAACAACAAAAAACAACAACAAACAACAACAAACAACAAGCAATAAGGAACAACAAGATTTAACTATTAAAAAGTCATACCTATTGTTTTCTTCGGTAAAACGGTATGTCCCGGTATGCAAATCAGTCTCCGTGTAAGTGCACGAAATGTTTAATGTCACAAAAGCGGGAAAAAATAGTGTCAATACCTTATCAGACAACAACTAGCAACAACAACAGCAAAAAACAAGTACAACAACAACAACAAAACACCACAACAACAAGCACGACAAAATACAACAACAAACAACAACAACGACGACAAGTACAACAACAAACAACAACAACAAACAACAACAGGCAACAAGCAACAACAACAACAAGATTCAACTATTAAAAAGTCATACCTAAGCTTCAGGAGTTGCGGTCGGTGCGGTGGTGTCCCAAAGCGGTCATCCTATTGATTACTTTGGTAAAACGGTATGTCCCGCTTGGTATGCAAATCAGCCTCCGTGTAAGTGCACGAAATGTTTGATGTCACAAAAGCGGAAAAAAAATAGCATCCATATCTTAACAGACAACAATAAGCGTCAACAACAACAACCACAAAAAACAAGCACAACAACAACAACAAAACACAACAACAACAAGCACGATAAAATACAACAACAGACAACAACAACAAGCACAACAACAACAACAACAAAAAACAACAACAAACAACAACAAACAACAAGCAATAAGGAACAACAAGATTTAACTATTAAAAAGTCATACCTATCGTTTTCTTCGGTAAAACGGTATGTCCCGGTATGCAAATCAGTCTCCGTGTAAGTGCGCGAAATGTTTGATGTCACAAAAGCGGGATAAAAATAGCGTCAATACCTTATCAGACAACAACTAGCAACAACAACAACAAAAAACAAGTACAACAGCAACAACAAAACACCACAACAACAAGCACGACAAAATTCAACAACAAATAACAACAACGACGACAAGTACAACAACAAACAACAACAACAAACAACAACAAGCAACAAACAACAACAACAACAAGATTTAACTATTAAAAATTCATACCTAAGCTTCAGGAGTTGCGGTCGGTGCGGCGGTGTCCCAAAGCGGTCAGCCTATTGTTTACTTCGGTAAAACGGTATGTCCCGGTATGCAAATCAGGCTCCGTGTAAGTGCGCGAAATGTTTGATGTCACAAAAACGGGGAAAAAAATAGCGTCAATACCTTATTAAACAACAACAAGCAACAACAGCAACAACAACAAAAAACAAGCACAACAACAACAAAACACAACAAGCACGATAAAATACAACAACAAACAACAACAACAAACAACAACATAAACAATAACAACAACAAACAAGCAACAAACAACAACAACAAGATTTAACTATTAAAAAGTCATACCTAAGCTTCAGGAGTTGTTTGTGCGATGGTGTCCCAAAGCGGTCATCCTATTGTTTTCTTCGATAAAACGGTATGCCCGCCCGGTATGCAAATCAACCACAACAACAACAACAAAAAACAAGCACAACAACAACTACAAGCACGACAAAATACAACAACAAACAACAACAAGCACAACCACAACAACAAAAACAACAACAGCAAACAACAAGAACAAACATCAACAAGCAACAACAACAACAAGATTTAACTATTAAAAAGTCATACCTAAGCTTTAGGAGCTGCGGTCGGTGCGATGGTATCTCAAAGCGGCCAGCCTATTGTTTTCTTCGTTAAAACGGTATGTCTTACTCGGTATGCAAATCAGCCTCCGTGTAAGTGCAAGAAATGTTTGATGTCACAAAAGCGGAAAAAAAATAGCATCAATATCTTAACAGACAACAAGAAGCAACAACAACAACAACAACCACAAAAAACAAGCACAACAACAACAACCAAACACAACAACAACAAGCACGATTAAATACAACAGGCAACAACAACAAGCACAATAACAACAAGAACAAACAACAACAACAACAACAACAAACAACAACAACAAACAACAAGCAACAAGGAACAACAAGATTTAACTATTAAAAAGTCATACCTATTGTTTTCTTCGGTAAAAGGGTATGTCCCGGTACGAAAAATAGTCTCCGTGTAAGTGTGCGAAATGTTTGATGTCACAAAAGCGGGAAAAAAATAGCGTCAATACCTTATCAGACAACAACTAGCAACAACAACAACAACAAAAAACAAGCACAACAACAACAACAAAACACAACAAAAAGCACGACAAAATACAACAAACAACAACAGCAAACAACAACAACAACAAACATCAACAAACAACAACAACAACAACAACAAGATTTAACTATTAAAAAGTCATACCTAAGCTTTAGGAGTTCCGGTCGGTGCGATGGTATCCCAAAGCAGTCAGCCTATTGTTTTCTTCGGTAAAACGGCATGTCCCTCCCGGTATGCAAATCAGCCTCCGTGTAAGTGCGCGAAATGTTTGATGTCACAAAATGCGGGAAAAAATAGTGTCAATATCTTAACAGACAACAACAAGCAACAACAACAACAACAAAAAACAAGCACAAAAACAACAACAAAACACTACAACAACAAGCATGACAAAATACAACAACAAACAACAACAACAACAAGCACAACAACAACAACAACAACAACAAACAACAACCACAATAAACAACAATAAACAACAAGGAACAACAACAAGATTTAACTATTAAAAAGTCATACCTATTGTTTTCTTCGGTAAAATGTTATGTCCCGGTATACAAAAGCGAGAAACAAAATAGCGTCAATACCTTATCAGACAACAACAAGCAACAACAACAACAAAAAACAAGCAACAACAACAACAACAAAACACAATAACAACAAGCACGACAAAATACAACAACAAACAACAACAACAAGCACAACCACAACAACAACAACAAACATCAACAAACAACAACAGGCAACAAGCAATAACAACAACAAGATTTAACTATTAAAATGCCATACCTAAGCTTCAGGAGTTGTGTTCGGTTCGGTGGTATCCCAAAGTGGTCAGCCTATTGTTTTCTTCGGTAAAACGATATGTCCCGCCCGTTATGCAAATCATCCTCCGTGTAATTGCGCGAAATATTTGATGTCACAAAAGCGAGAAAAAAAATAGCGTCAATATCTTATCAGACAACAAGCAACAACAACAACAACAACAAAAAATAAGCACAACAACAACAACAACAACAACAACAAAACACAATAACAAGTACAACAAAATACAACAACAGACAACAACAACAACAAGCACAACAACAACAACAACAAACAACAATAAACAACAACAACAACAACAAACAACAACAAACAACAAGCAACAAGGAACAACAAGATTTAACAATTAAAAAGTTATACCTAAGCTTCAGGAGTTGCAGTCGGTGCGGTGGTGTCCCAACGCAGTCATCCAATTGTTGTCATCGGTAAAACAGTATGTACCGGTATGCAAATCAACCTCCGTGTAAGTACGCGAAATGTTTGATGTCACAAAAGCGGAAAAAAAATAGCGTCAATAACTTATCAGACAACAACAAGCAACAACAACAACAAAAAACAAGCACAAAAACAACAAAACACAACAACAACAAGCACGACAAAATACAACAACAAATAACAACAACAAGCGTAGCCACAACAACGACAACAACAACAGCAAACAACAACAACAACAACAGACATCAACAAACAACAAGCAACAAGCAACAACAACAACAACAAAAAGATTTAACTATTAAAATGTCATACCTAAGCTTCAGGAGTTGCGGTCAGTTCGGTGGTATCCCAAATCGGTCAGCCTATTGTTTTCTTCGGTAAAATGGTATGTCCCGCCCGGTATAAAAATCCGCCTCCGTGTAAGTGCATGAAATGTTTGATGTCACAAAAGCGGGAAGAAAAATAGCGTCAATACCTTATTAGACAACAACTAACAACAACAACGACAAAAAACAAGCACAACAACAACAACCAAACACAACAACAACAAGCACGACAAAATACAACAACAAACAACAACAACAAGCACAACCACAACAACAACAACAGCAAACAATAACAACAACAAATATCAACAAACAACAACAAGCAACAAGTAACAACAACAACAACAAGATTTAACTATTAAAAAGTCATACCTAAGCTTCAGGAGTTGCGGTCGGTGGGGTGGTATCCCAAAGCGGTCAGCCTATTGTTTTCTTTGGTAAAACGGTATGTCTCGCTCGGTAGGCAAATCAGCCTCCGTGTAAGTGCACGAAATGTTTGATGTCACAAAAGCAGAAAAAAATAGCATCAATATCTTAAGAGACACCAAGAAGCAACAACAACAACAACAACCACAAAAAACAAGCACAACAACAACAACTAAACACAACAACAACAAGCACGATAAAATACAACAGACAAGAATAACAAGCTCAACAACAACAACAACAAACAACAACAAACAACAACAAACAACAAGCAACAAGGAACAACAAGATTTAACTATTAAAAAGTCATACCGATTGTTTTCTTCGGTAAAACGGTATGTCCCGGTATGAAAATCAGTCTCCGTGTAAGTGCGCAAAAAAATATAGCGTCAATACCTTATCAGACAACAACTAGCAGCAACAACAACAAAAAACAAGCACAAGAACAACAACAAAACACAACAACAAGCACGACAAAATACAACAACAAACAACAACAACAACAACAAACATCAACAAACAACAACAACAAGATTTAACAATTAAAAAGTCATACCTAAGCTTTAGGAGCTGCGGTCGGTGCGATGGTATCCCAAAGCGGTCAGCCTATTGTTTTCTTCGGTAAAATGGTATATCCCACCCGGTATGCTAATCAGCCTCCGTGTAAGTGCGCGAAATGTTTGATGTCACAAAATGCGAGAAAAAAAATAAGAACCACAACAACAACAAGCACAACAACAACAACAACAACAACAACAAACAAGAACCACAACAAACAACAACAAACAACAACGAACAACAAAAGGATTTAACTATTAAAAAGTCATACCTATTGTTTTCTTCGGTAAAATGGTATGTCCCGGTATGCAAATCAACATCCGTAAAAGTGCGCGAAATGTTTGATATCACAAAAGCGAGAAAAAAAATAGCGTCAATACCTTATCAGACAACAACAAATAACAACAACAACAAAAAACAAGCAAAACAACAACAAAACACAATAACAACAAGCACGACAAAATAAAACAACAAACAACAACAACAAGCACAACCACAACAACAACAAACATCAACAAACAACAACGGGCAACAAGCAACAACAACAACAAGATTTAACTATTAAAATGTCATACCTAAGCTTTAGGAGTTGTGGTCGGTTCGGTGGTATCCCAAAGCAGTCAGCCTATTGTTTTCTTCGGTTAAACGGTATGTCCCGCCCGGTATGCAAATCAGCCTCCGTGTAAGTGCGCGAAATGTTTGATGTCACAAAAGCGGGTAAACAAATAGCGTCATTATCTTATCAGACAACAACCAACAACAACAACAACAACAACAAAAAATAAGCACAACAACAACAACAAAACACAACAAGTACGACAAAATACAACAACAGACAACAACAACAACAACAACAAGCACAACAACAACAACAACAACAACAACAACAAACAACAACATCAACAACAAACAACAACAAACAACAAGCAACAAGGAACAACAGGATTTAACAATTAAAAAGTCATACCTAAGCTTCAGGAATTGCGGTCGGTGCGGTGGTGTCCCAGCGCGGTCATCCTATTATTTTCATCTGTAAAACGGTATGTACCGGTATGCAAATCAACCTCCGTGTAAGTGCGCAAAATGTTTGACGTCACAAAAGCGGGAAAAAATAGCGTCAATACCTTATCAGACAACAACAAGCAACAACAACAACAAAAAACAAGCACAAAAACAACAACAAAACACAACAACAACAAGCACGACAAAATACAACAACAAACAACAACAAGCGCAACCACAACAACGACAACAACAACAACAAACAACAACAACAACAAACATCAACAAACAACAAGCAACAAGCAACAGCAACAACAACAACAAATAGATTTAACTATTAAAATATCATACCTAAGCTTCAGGAGTTGCGGTCGGTTCGGTGGTATCCCAAAGCGGCCAGCCTATTGTTTTCTTCGGTAAAACGGTATGTCCCGCGCGAAATGTTTGATGTCACAAAAGCGGGAAAAAAAATTGCGTCAATACCTTATCATACAACAACAATCAACAACAACAACAAAAAACAACCACAACAACAACGAAACACAACAACAACAAGCACGACCAAATACAACAACAAACCACAACAACAAGCACAACCACAACAACAACAACAGCAAACAACAACAACAACAAACAACAACAAGCAACAAGCAACAACAACAACAAGATTTAACTATTTAAAAGTCATACCTAAGCTTCAGTAGTTGCGGTCGATGGGGTGATATCCCAAAGCGGTCAGCCTATTGTTTTCTTCGGTAAAACGGTATGTCCCGCTCGGTATGCAAATCAGCCTCCGTGTAAGTGCACGAAATGTTTGATGTCACAAAAGCGGAAAAAAAAATAGCATCAATATCTTAACAGACAACTACAAGCAACAACAACAACAACAACAACAACCACAAAAAACAAGCACAACAACAAGAACAAAACACAACAACAACAAGCACGATAAAATACAACAACAGGCAACAACAGCAAGCACAACAACAACAACAACAAAAAACAACAACAAACAACAACAAACAACAAGCAATAAGGAACAACAAGATTTTACTATTAAAAAGTCATACCTATTGTTTTCTTCGGTAAAATGGTACGTCCCGGTATGCAAATCAGTCTCCGTGTAAGTACGCGAAATGTTTGATGTCACAAAAGCGGGAAAAAAAATAGCGTTAATACCTTATCAGACAACAACTAGCAACAACAACAACAAAACAAGCACAACAACAACAACAAAACACCACAACAACAAGCACGACAA
>JALAZF010000389.1:2295000-2337500 GCA_022829125.1 Lathyrus tuberosus | reverse complement strand
AACAAGCAACAATAACAACAACAAGATTTAACTATTAAAAAGTCATACCTAAGCTTCAGGAGTTGCGGTCGGTGGGGTGGTATCCCAAAGCGGTCAGCCTATTGTTTTCTTCGGTAAAACGGTATGTCTCGCTCGGTATACAAATCAGCCTCCGTGTAAGTGCACAAAATGTTTGAAGTCACAAAAGCAGAAAAAAATAGCATCAATATCTTAAGAGACACCAAGAAGCAACAGCAACAACAACAACCACAAAAAACAAGCACAACAACAACAACTAAACACAACAACAACAAGCACGATAAAATACAACAGACAACAACAACAACAACAAACAACAACAACAACAACAACAAACAACAACAAACAACAAGCAACAAGGAACAACAAGATTTAACTATTTAAAAGTCATACCTATTATTTTCTTCGGTAAAACGGTATGTCCCGGTATGAAAATCAGTCTCCGTGTAAGTGCGCGAAATGTTTGATGTCACAAAAGCGGGAAAAAAAATAGCGTCAATACCTTATCAGACAACAACTAGCAACAACAACAACAAAAAACAAGCACAAGCACAACAACAAAACACAACAACAAGCACGACAAAATACAACAACAAACAACAACAACAACAACAAACATCAACAAACAACAACAACAAGATTTAACTATTAAAAAGTCATACCGAAGCTTTAGGAGTTGCGGTCGGTGCGATGGTATCCCAAAGCGGTCAGCCTATTGTTTTCTTCGGTAAAACGGTATGTCCCACCCGGTATGCAAATCAGCCTCCGTGTAAGTGTGCGAAATGTTTGATGTCACAAAATGCGAGAAAAAAAATAGTGTGAATATCTTAACAGACCACAACAAGCAACAACAATAACAACAATAAAAAACAAGCACAAAAACAACAACAAAACACAACAACAACAAGCATGACAAAATACAACAACAAACAACAACAACAACAAGCACAACAACAACAAAAACAACAACAACAACAACAAGAAACAACAACCACAACAAACAAGAGTTAACTATTAAAAAGTCATACCTATTGTTTTCTTCGGTAAAATGGTATGTCCCGGTATGCAAATCAGTCTCCGTGTAAGTACGCGAAATGTTTGATGTCACAAAAGCGGGAAAAAAAATTGCGTCAATACCTTATCAGACAACAACAAGCAACAACAACAACAAAAAACAAGCACAACAACAACAAAACACAATAACAACAAGCACGACAAAATACAACAACAAACAACAACAACAAGCACAACCACAACAACAACAACAAACATCAACAAACTACAATAGGCAACAAGCAACAACAACAACAAGATTTAACTATTAAAATGTCATACCTAAGCTTCAGGAGTTGTGGTCGGTTCGGTGGTATCCCAAAGCGGTCAGCCTATTGTTTTCTTCGGTGAAACGATATGTCCCGCCCGGTATGCAAATCAGCCTCCGTGTAATTGCGCGAAATATTTGATGTCACAAAAGCGGGAAAATAAATAGCGTCAATATCTTATCAGACAACAAGCAACAACAAAACAACAAAAAACAAGCACAACAACAACAACAAAACACAACAACAACAAGCATTACAAAATACAACAACAAAGAACAACAACAACAAGCACAACAACAACAACAATAAACAACAACCACGACAAACAACAACAAACAACAAGGAACAACAAGATTTGACTATTAAAAAGTCATACCTATTATTTTCTTCGGTAAAATGGTATGTCCCGGTATGCAAATCAGTCTCCGTGTAAGTGCGCGAAATGTTTGATATCACAAAAGCGAGAAAAAAAATAGAGTCAATACCTTATCAGACAACAACAAGCAACAACAACAACAAAAAACAAGCACAACAACAACACCAAAACACAATAACAACAAGCACGACAAAATACAACAACAAACAATAACAACAAGCACAACCACAACAACAACAACAAATATCAACAAACAACAACAGGCAACAAGCTATAACAACAAGATTTAACTATTAAAATGTCATACCTAAGCTTCAGGAGTTGTGGTCGGTTCAGTGGTATCCGAAAGCAGTCAACATATTGTTTTCTTCGGTAAAACGGTATGTCCCGGCCGATATGCAAATCAGCCTCCGTGTAAGTGCGCGAAATGTTTGATGTCACAAAAGTAGGAAAACAAATAGCGTCAATATCTTATCAGACAACAAGCAACAACAACAACAACAACAACAACAACAACAAAAAGTAAGCACAACAACAACAACAAAACACAACAAGTATGACAAAATACAACAACAGACAACAACAACAACAACAACAACAACAAGCACAACAATCACAACAACAACAACAACAACAAACAACAACAACAACAACAACAAAAACCAATAAACAACAAGCAACAACGAACAACAAGATTTAACAATTAAAAAGTCATACCTAAGCTTCAAGAGTTGCGGTCGGTGCGGTGGTGTCCCGAAACGGTAATCCTATTGTTTTCATCGGTAAAACGGTATGTACCGGTATGCAAATCAACCTCCGTATAAGTGCGCAAAATGTTTGATGTCACAAAACCGGAAAAAAATAGCGTCAATACCTTATCAGACAACAACAAGCAACAACAACAACAAAAAACAAGCACAAAAACAACAACAAAACACAACAACAACAAGCACGACAAAATACAACAACAAACAACAACAACAAGCGCAAGCACAACAACGACAACAACAACAGCAAACAACAACAACAACAAACATCAACAAACAACAAGCAACAACCAACTGCAACAACAACAAAAAGATTTAACTATTAAAATATAATACCTAGCTTCAGGAGTTGCGGTCAGTTCGGTGGTATCCCAAAGCGGTCAGCCTATTGTTTTCTTCAGTAAAACGGTATGTCCCGCCCGGTATACAAATCAGCCTCCGTGTAAGTGCGCGAAATGTTTGATGTCATAAAAGCGGGAATAAAATTGCGTCAATACCTTATCAGACAACAACAACCAACAACAACAACAACAAAAAACAAGCACAACAACAACAAAACACTACAACAACAAGCACCACAAAATACAACAACAAACAACAACAACAAGCACAACCACAACAACAACAACAGCAAACAACAACAACAAACCTCAACAAACAACAACAAGCAACAAGCAACAACAACAACAACAAAAAACAAGCACAAAAACAACAACAAAACACAACAACAACAAGCATGACAAAATACAACAACAAACAACAACAACAAGCACAACAACAACAACAACAACAAACAACAACCACAACAAACAACAACAAACAACAAGGAACAACAACAAGATTTAACTATTAAAAAGTCATACCTATTGTTTTCTTCGGTAAAATGGTATGTCCCGGTATGCAAATCAGTCTCCGTGTAAGTGCGCGAAATGTTTGATGTCACAAAAGCGGGAAAAAAAATTGCGTCAATACCTTATCAGACAACAACTAGCAACAAAAACAACAACAACAAAAAACAAGCACAAAAACAACAACAAAACACAACAACAACAAGCATGACAAAATACAACAACAACAAGCACAACAACAACAACAACAACAACAAACAACAACCACAACAAACAACAACAAACAACAAGGAACAACAACAAGATTTAACTATTAAAAAGTCATACCTATTGTTTTCTTCGGTAAAATGGTATGTCCCGGTATGCAAATCAACCTCCGTGTAAGTGCACGAAATGTTTGATATCGCAAAAGTGAGGAGAAATATAGCGTCAATACCTTATCAGACAACAACAAGCAACAACAACAACAAAAAACAAGCACAACAACAACAACAAAACACAATAACAACAAGCACGACAAAATACAACAACAAACAACAACAACAAGCACAACCACAACAACAACAACAAATATCAACAAACAACAACAGGCTACAAGCAATAACAACAAGATTTAACTATTAAAAAGTCATACCTAAGCTTCAGGAGTTGCGGTCGGTGGGGTGGTATCCCAAAGCGGCCAGCCTATTGTTTTCTTCGGTAAAACGGTATGTCCCGCTCGGTATGCAAATCAGCCTATTGTTTTGACGTCACAAAAGCGGGAAAAAAATAGCATCAATATCTTAACAGACAACAAGAAACAACAACAATAACAACCACAAAAAACAAGCACAACAACAACAAAACACAACAACAACAAGCACGATAAAATACAACAACTTACAACAACAACAAGCACAACAACAACAACAACAACAAAAAACAACAAGCAATAAGGAACAACAAGATTTAACTATTAAAAAGTCATACCTATTGTTTTCTTCGGTAAAACTGTATGTCCCGGTATGCAAATCAGTCTCCGTGTAAGTGCGCGAAATGTTTGATGTCACAAAAGCGGGACAAAAAATTGGGTCACTACCTTATCAGACAACAACTAGCAACAACAACAACAACAACAAAAAACAAGCACAAAAACAACAAAAAAACACAACAACAACAAGCATGACAAAATACAAGAACAAACAACAACAACAAGCACAACAACAACAACAACAACAAACAACAACCACAACAAACAACAACAAACAACAAGGAACAACAACAAGATTTAACTATTAAAAAGTCATACCTATTGTTTTCTTCGGTAAAATGGTATGTCCCGGTATGCAAATCAGTCTCCGTGTAAGTGCGCGAAATGTTTGATGTCACAAAAGCGGGAAAAAAAATTGCGTCAATACCTTATCAGACAACAACTAGCAACAAAAACAACAACAACAAAAAACAAGCACAAAAACAACAACAAAACACAACAACAACAAGCATGACAAAATACAACAACAACAAGCACAACAACAACAACAACAACAACAAACAACAACCACAACAAACAACAACAAACAACAAGGAACAACAACAAGATTTAACTATTAAAAAGTCATACCTATTGTTTTCTTCGGTAAAATGGTATGTCCCGGTATGCAAATCAACCTCCGTGTAAGTGCACGAAATGTTTGATATCGCAAAAGTGAGAAGAAAAATAGCGTCAATACCTTATCAGACAACAACAAGCAACAACAACAACAAAAAACAAGCACAACAACAACAACAAAACACAATAACAACAAGCACGACAAAATACAACAACAAACAACAACAACAACAAGCACAACCACAACAACAACAACAAATATCAACAAACAACAACAGGCAACAAGCAATAACAACAAGATTTAACTATTAAAAAGTCATACCTAAGCTTCAGGAGTTGCGGTCGGTGGGGTGGTATCCCAAAGCGGCCAGCCTATTGTTTTCTTCGGTAAAACGGTATGTCCCGCTCGGTATGCAAATCAGCCTATTGTTTTGACGTCACAAAAGCGGGAAAAAAATAGCATCAATATCTTAACAGACAACAAGAAACAACAACAATAACAACCACAAAAAACAAGCACAACAACAACAAAACACAACAACAACAAGCACGATAAAATACAACAACTTACAACAACAACAAGCACAACAACAACAACAACAACAAAAAACAACAAGCAATAAGGAACAACAAGATTTAACTATTAAAAAGTCATACCTATTGTTTTCTTCGGTAAAACTGTATGTCCCGGTATGCAAATCAGTCTCCGTGTAAGTGCGCGAAATGTTTGATGTCACAAAAGCGGGACAAAAAATTGGGTCACTACCTTATCAGACAACAACTAGCAACAACAACAACAACAACAAAAAACAAGCACAAAAACAACAACAAAACACAACAACAACAAGCATGACAAAATACAAGAACAAACAACAACAACAAGCACAACAACAACAACAACAACAAACAACAACCACAACAAACAACAACAAACAACAAGGAACAACAACAAGATTTAACTATTAAAAAGTCATACCTATTGTTTTCTTCGGTAAAATGGTATGTCCCGGTATGCAAATCAGTCTACGTGTAAGTGCGCGAAATGTTTGATGTCACAAAAGCGGGAAAAAAAATTGCGTCAATACCTTATCAGACAACAACTAGCAACAAAAACAACAACAACAAAAAACAAGCACAAAAACAACAACAAAACACAACAACAACAAGCATGACAAAATACAACAACAACAAGCACAACAACAACAACAACAACAACAACAACAAACAACAACCACAACAAACAACAACAAACAACAAGGAACAACAACAAGATTTAACTATTAAAAAGTCATACCTATTGTTTTCTTCGGTAAAATGGTATGTCCCGGTATGCAAATCAACCTCCGTGTAAGCGCACGAAATGTTTGATATCGCAAAAGCGAGAAGAAAAATAGCGTCAATACCTTATCAGACAACAACAAGCAACAACAACAACAAAAAACAAGCACAACAACAACAACAAAACACAATAACAACAAGCACGACAAAATACAACAACAAACAACAACAACAAGCACAACCACAACAACAACAACAAACAACAACCACAACAAACAACAACAAACAACAAGGAACAACAACAAGATTTAACTATTAAAATGTCATACCTAAGCTTCAGGAGTTGTGGTCGGTTCGGTGGTATCCCAAAGCAGTCAGCCTATTGTTTTCTTCGGTAAAACGGTATGTCCCGCCCGATATGCTAATCAGCCCCCGTGTAAGTGCGCGAAATGTTTGATGTCAGAAAAGTAGGAAAACAAATAGCGTCAATATCTTATCAGACAACAAGCAACAACAACAACAACAACAACAACAACAAAAAGTAAGCACAACAACAACAACAAAACACAACAAGTATGACAAAATACAACAACGGACAACAACAACAACAACAACAAGCACAACAATCACAACAACAACAAAAACAACAAAAAACAACAACAACAACAAAAACCAACAAACAACAAGCAACAACGAACAACAAGATTTAACAATTAAAAAGTCATACCTACGCTTCAAGGGTTGCGGTCGGTGCGGTGGTGTCCCAACGCGGTCATCCTATTGTTTTCATCGGTAAAACGGTATGTACCGGTATGCAAATCAACCTCCGTATAAGTACGCAAAATGTTTGATGTCACAAAAGCGGAAAAAAAATAGCGTCAATACCTAATCAGACAACAACAAGCAACAACAACAACAAAAAACAAGCACAAAAACAACAACAAAACACAACAACAACAAACACGACAAAATACAACAACAAACAACAACAACAAGCGCAACCACAACAACGACAACAACAACAACAACAACAAACAACAACAACAACAAACATCAAGAAACAACAAGCAACAAGCAACTGCAACAACAACAAAAAGATTTAACTATTAAAATATAATACCTAGCTTCAGAAGTTGCGGTCAGTTCGGTGGTATCCCAAAGCGGTCAGCCTATTGTTTTCTTCAGTAAAACGGTATGTCCCGCCCGGTATACAAATCAGCCTCCGTGTAAGTGCGCGAAATGTTTGATGTCATAAAAGCAAGAATAAAATTGCGTCAATACCTTATCAGACAACAACAACCAACAACAATAACAACAAAAAACAAGCACAACAACAACAAAACACTACAACAACAAGCACCACAAAATACAACAACAAACAACAACTACAAGCACAACCACAACAACAACAACAGCAAACAACAACAACAAACCTCAACAAACAACAACAAGCAACAAGCAACAACAACAACAACAAGATTTAACTATTAAAAAGTCATACCTAAGCTTCAGGAGTTGCGGTCGGTGGGGTGGTATCCCAAAGCAGTCAGCCTATTGTTTTCTTCGGTAAAACGGTATGTCCCGCTCGGTATGCAAATCAGTCTCCGTGTAAGTGCACGAAATGTTTGACGTCACAAAAGCGTTAAAAAAATAGCATCAATATCTTAACAGACAACAAGAAACAACAACAACAACAACCACAAAAAACAAGCACAACAACAACAAAACACAACAACAACAAGCACGATAAAATACAACAACTGACAACAACAACAAGCACAACAACAACAACAACAACAAAAAACAACAAGCAATAAGGAACAACAAGATTTAACTATTAAAAAGTCATACCTATTGTTTTCTTCGGTAAAACGGTATGTCCCGGTATGCAAATCAGTCTCCGTGTAAGTGCGCGAAATGTTTGATGTCACAAAAGCGGGACAAAAAATTGGGTCACTACCTTATCAGACAACAACTAGCAACAACAACAACAACAACAAAAAACAAGCACAAAAACAACAACAAAACACAACAACAACAAGCATGACAAAATACAACAACAAACAACAACAACAAGCACAACAACAACAACAACAACAAACAACAACCACAACAAACAACAACAAACAACAAGGAACAACAACAAGATTTAACTATTAAAAAGTCATACCTATTGTTTTCTTCGGTAAAATGGTATGTCCCGGTATGCAAATCAGTCTCCGTGTAAGTGCGCGAAATGTTTGATGTCACAAAAGCGGGAAAAAAAATTGCGTCAATACCTTATCAGACAACAACTAGCAACAAAAACAACAACAACAAAAAACAAGCACAAAAACAACAACAAAACACAACAACAACAAGCATGACAAAATACAACAACAACAAGCACAACAACAACAACAACAACAACAAACAACAACCACAACAAACAACAACAAACAACAAGGAACAACAACAAGATTTAACTATTAAAAAGTCATACCTATTGTTTTCTTCGGTAAAATGGTATGTCCCGGTATGCAAATCAGTCTCCGTGTAAGTGCGCGAAATGTTTGATGTCACAAAAGCGGGAAAAAAAATAGCGTCAATACCTTATCAGACAACAACAAGCAACAACAACAACAAAAAACAAGCACAACAACAACAACAAAACACAATAACAACAAGCACGACAAAATACAACAACAAACAACAACAACAAGCACAACCACAACAACAACAACAAATATCAACAAACAACAACAGGCAACAAGCAATAACAACAAGATTTAACTATTAAAATGTCATACCTAAGCTTCAGGAGTTGTGGTCGGTTCGGTGGTATCCCAAAGCAGTCAGCCTATTGTTTTCTTCGGTAAAACGGTATGTCTCGCCCGATATGCTAATCAGCCCCCGTGTAAGTGCGCGAAATGTTTGATGTCAGAAAAGTAGGAAAACAAATAGCGTCAATATCTTATCAGACAACAAGCAACAACAACAACAACAACAACAACAATAAAAAGTAAGCACAACAACAACAACAAAACACAACAAGTATGACAAAATACAACAACGGACAACAACAACAACAACAAAAACAACAAAAAACAACAACAACAACAAAAACCAACAAACAACAAGCAACAACGAACAACAAGATTTAACAATTAAAAAGTCATACCTAAGCTTCAGGAGTTGCGGTCGGTGCGGTGGTGTCCCAACGCGGCCATCCTATTGTTTTCATCGGTAAAACGGTATGTACCGGTATGCAAATCAACCTCCGTATAAGTGCGCAAAATGTTTGATGTCACAAAAGCGGAAAAAAATAGCGTCAATACCTAATCAGACAACAACAAGCAACAACAACAACAAAAAACAAGCACAAAAACAACAACAAAACACAACAACAACAAACACGACAAAATACAACAACAAACAACAACAACAAGCGCAACCACAACAACGACAACAACAACAACAACAAACAACAACAACAACAAACATCAACAAACAACAAGCAACAACCAACTGCAACAACAACAAAAAGATTTAACTATTAAAATATAATACCTAGCTTCAGGAGTTGCGGTCAGTTCGGTGGTATCCCAAAGCGGTCAGCCTATTGTTTTCTTCAGTAAAACGGTATGTCCCGCCCGGTATACAAATCAGCCTCCGTGTAAGTGCGCGAAATGTTTGATGTCATAAAAGCAGGAATAAAATTGCGTCAATACCTTATCAGACAACAACAACCAACAACAATAACAACAAAAAACAAGCACAACAACAACAACAACAACAACAAGCACCACAAAATACTACAACAACAAGCACCACAAAATACAACAACAAACAACAACAACAAGCACAACCACAACAACAACAACAGCAAACAACAACAACAAACCTAAACTAACAACAACAAGCAACAAGAAACAACAACAACAAGATTTAACTATTAAAAAGTCATACCTAAGCTTCAGGAGTTGCGGTCGGTGGGGTGGTATCCCAAAGCGGTCAGCCTATTGTTTTCTTCGGTAAAACGGTATGTCTCGCTCGGTATGCAAATCAGCCTCCGTGTAAGTGCACGACATGTTCGACGTCACAAAAGAGGGAAAAAAATAGCATCAATATCTTAACAGACAACAAGAAACAACAACAACAACAACCACAAAAAACAAGCACAACAACAACAAAACACAACAACAACAAGCACGATAAAATACAACAACTGACAACAACAACAAGCACAACAACAACAACAACAACAAAAAACAACAAGCAATAAGGAACAACAAGATTTAACTATTAAAAAGTCATACCTATTGTTTTCTTCGGTAAAACGGTATGTCCCGGTATGCAAATCAGACTCCGTGTAAGTGCGCGAAATGTTTGATGTCACAAAAGCGGGACAAAAAATTGCGTCACTACCTTATCAGACAACAACTTGCAACAACAACAACAACAACAAAAAACAAGCACAAAAACAACAACAAAACACAACAACAACAAGCATGACAAAATACAGCAACAAACAACAACAACAAGCACAACAACAACAACAACAACAAACAACAACCACAACAAACAACAACAAACAACAAGGAACAACAACAAGATTTAACTATTAAAAAGTCATACCTATTGTTTTCTTCGGTAAAATGGTATGTCCCGGTATGCAAATCAATCTCCGTGTAAGTGCGCGAAATGTTTGATGTCACAAAAGCGGGACAAAAAATTGCGTCACTACCTTATCAGACAACAACTAGCAACAACAACAACAACAACAAAAAACAAGCACAAAAACAACAACAAAACACAACAACAACAAGCATGACAAAATACAACAACAAACAACAACAACAAGCACAACAACAACAACAAACAACAACCACAACAAACAACAACAAACAACAAGGAACAACAACAAGATTTAACTATTAAAAAGTCATACCTATTGTTTTCTTCGGTAAAATGGTATGTCCCGGTATGCAAATCAGTCTCCGTGTAAGTGCGCGAAATGTTTGATGTCACAAAAGCGGGAAAAAAAATTGCGTCAATACCTTATCAGACAACAACTAGCAACAACAACAACAACAACAAAAAACAAGCACAAAAACAACAACAAAACACAACAACAACAAGCATGACAAAATACAACAACAACAAGCACAACAACAACAACAACAACAACAACAACAACAAACAACAACCACAACAAACAACAACAAACAACAAGGAACAACAACAAGATTTAACTATTAAAAAGTCATACCTATTGTTTTCTTCGGTAAAATGGTATGTCCCGGTATGCAAATCAACCTCCGTGTAAGTGCATGAAATGTTTGATATCGCAAAAGCGAGAAAAAAAATAGCGTCAATACCTTATCAGACAACAACAAGCAACAACAACAACAAAAAAAAGCACAACAACAACAACAAAACACAATAACAACAAGCACGACAAAATACAACAACAAACAACAACAACAAGCACAACCACAACAACAACAACAAATATCAACAAACAACAACAGGCAACAAGCAATAACAACAAGATTTAACTATTAAAATGTCATACCTAAGCTTCAGGAGTTGTGGTCGGTTCGGTGGTATCCCAAAGAAGTCAGCCTATTATTTTCTTCGGTAAAACGGTATGTCCCGCCCGATACGCTAATCAGCCCCCGTGTAAGTGCGCGAAATGTTTGATGTCAGAAAAGTAGGAAAACAAATAGCGTCAATATCTTATCAGACAACAAGCAACAACAACAACAACAACAACAACAAAAAGTAAGCACAACAACAACAACAAAACACAACAAGTATGACAAAATACAACAACGGACAACAACAACAACAACAACAAGCACAACAATCACAACAACAACAACAACAACAAAAAACAACAACAACAACAAAAACCAACAAACAACAAGCATCAACGAACAACAAGATTAAACAATTAAAAAGTCATACCTAAGCTTCAGGAGTTGCGGTCGGTGCGGTGGTGTCCCAACGCGGTCATCCTATTGTTTTCATCGGTAAAACGGTATGTACCGGTATGCAAATCAACCTCCGTATAAGTGCGCAAAATGTTTGATGTCACAAAAGCGGAAAAAAAATAGCGTCAATACCTAATCAGACAACAACAAGCAACAACAACAACAAAAAACAAGCACAAAAACAACAACAAAACACAACAACAACAAACACGACAAAATACAACAACAAACAACAACAACAAGCGCAACCACAACAACGACAACAACAACAACAACAAACAACAACAACAACAAACATCAAGAAACAACAAGCAACAACCAACTGCAACAACAACAAAAAGATTTAACTATTAAAATATAATACCTAGCTTCAGAAGTTGCGGTCAGTTCGGTGGTATCCCAAAGCGGTCAGCCTATTGTTTTCTTCTGTAAAACGGTATGTCCCGCCCGGTATACAAATCAGCCTCCGTGTAAGTGCGCGAAATGTTTGATGTCATAAAAGCAGGAATAAAATTGCGTCAATACCTTATCAGACAACAACAACCAACAACAACAACAACAAAAAACAAGCACAACAACAAGAAAACACTACAACAACAAGCACCACAAAATACAACAACAAACAACAACAACAAGCACAACCACAACAACAACAACAGCAAACAACAACAACAAACCTCAACAAACAACAACAAGCAACAAGCAACAACAACAACAAGATTTAACTATTAAAAAGTCATACCTAAGCTTCAGGAGTTGCGGTCGGTGGGGTGGTATCCCAAAGCGGTCAGCCTATTGTTTTCTTCGATAAAACGGTATGTCCCGCTCGGTATGCAAATCAGTCTCCGTGTAAGTGCACGAAATGTTTGACGTCACAAAAGCGGGAAAAAAATAGCATCAATATCTTAACAGACAACAAGAAACAACAACAACAACAACCACAAAAAACAACAAGCAATAAGGAACAACAAGATTTAACTATTAAAAAGTCATACCTATTGTTTTCTTCGGTAAAATGGTATGTCCCGGTATGCAAATCAACCTCCGTGTAAGTGCACGAAATGTTTGATATCGCAAAAGCGAGAAAAAAAATAGCGTCAATACCTTATCAGACAACAACAAGCAACAACAACAACAACAACAAAAAACAAGCACAAAAACAACAACAAAACACAACAACAACAAGCATGACAAAATACAACAACAAACAACAACAACAAGCACAACAACAACAACAACAACAAACAACAACCACAACAAACAACAACAAACAACAAGGAACAACAACAAGATTTAACTATTAAAAAGTCATACCTATTGTTTTCTTCGGTAAAATGGTATGTCCCGGTATGCAAATCAATCTCCGTGTAAGTGCGCGAAATGTTTGATGTCACAAAAGCGGGACAAAAAATTGCGTCACTACCTTATCAGACAACAACTAGCAACAACAACAACAACAACAAAAAACAAGCACAAAAACAACAACAAAACACAACAACAACAAGCATGACAAAATACAACAACAAACAACAACAACAAGCACAACAACAACAACAACAAACAACAACCACAACAAACAACAACAAACAACAAGGAACAACAACAAGATTTAACTATTAAAAAGTCATACCTATTATTTTCTTCGGTAAAATGGTATGTCCCGGTATGCAAATCAGTCTCCGTGTAAGTGCGCAAAATGTTTGATGTCACAAAAGCGGGAAAAAAAATTGCGTCAATACCTTATCTGGCAACAACTAGCAACAACAACAACAACAACAAAAAACAAGCACAAAAACAACAACAAAACACAACAACAACAAGCATGACAAAATACAACAACAAACAACAACAACAAGCACAACAACAACAACAACAACAAACAACAACCACAACAAACAACAACAAACAACAAGGAACAACAACAAGATTTAACTATTAAAATGTCATACCTAAGCTTCAGGAGTTGTGGTCGGTTCGGTGGTATCCCAAAGCAGTCAGCCTATTGTTTTCTTCGGTAAAAGGGTATGTCCCGCCCGATATGCAAATCAGCCTCCGTGTAAGTGCGCGAAATGTTTGATGTCACAAAAGTAGGAAAACAAATAGCGTCAATATCTTATCAGACAACAAGCAACAACAACAACAACAACAACAACAACAAAAAGTAAGCACAACAACAACAACAAAACACAACAAGTATGACAAAATACAACAACGGACAACAACAACAACAACAACAAGCACAACAATCACAACAACAACAACAACAACAAACAAAAACAAAAACAACAACAAAAACCAACAAACAACAAGCAACAACGAACAACAAGATTTAACAATTAAAAAGTCATACCTAAGCTTCAGGAGTTGCGGTCGGTGCGGTGGTGTCCCAACGCGGTCATCCTATTGTTTTCATCGGTAAAACGGTATGTACCGGTATGTAAATCAACCTCCGTATAAGTGCGCAAAATGTTTGATGTCACAAAAGCGGAAAAAAAATAGCGTCAATACCTAATCAGACAACACCAAGCAACAACAACAACAAAAAACAAGCACAAAAACAACAACAAAACACAACAACAACAAGCACGACAAAATACAACAACAAACAACAACAACAAGCGCAACCACAACAACGACAACAACAACAACAAACAACAACAACAACAAACATCAACAAACAACAAGCAACAACCAACTGCAACAACAACAAAAAGATTTAACTATTAAAATATAATACCCAGCTTCAGGAGTTGCGGTTAGTTCGGTGGTATCCCAACGCGGTCAGCCTATTGTTTTCTTCAGTAAAACGGTATGTCCCGCACGGTATACAAATCAGCCTCCGTGTAAGTGCGCGAAATGTTTGATGTCATAAAAGCGGGAATAAAATTGGGTCAATACCTTATCAGACAACAACAACAACAAAAAACAAGCACAACAACAACAAAACACTACAACAACAAGCACCAACAAAATACAACAACATACAACAACAACAAGCACAACCACAACAACAACAACAACAAACAACAACAACAAACCTCAACAAACAACAACAAGCAACAAGCAACAACAACAACAAGATTTAACTATTAAAATGTCATACCTAAGCTTCAGGAGTTGCGGTCGGTGGGGTGGTATCCCAAAGTGGTCAGCCTATTGTTTTCTTGGGTAAAACGGTATGTCCCGCTCGGTATGAAAATCAGTCTCCGTGTAAGTGCACGAAATGTTTGACGTCACAAAAGCGGGAAAAAAAAATAGCATCAATATCTTAACAAACAACAAGAAACAACAACAACAACAACCACAAAAAACAAGCACAACAACAACAAAACACAACAACAACAAGCACGATAAAATACAACAACTGACAACAACAACAAGCACAACAACAAAAACAACAACAACAAAAAACAACAACAAACAACAAGCAATAAGGAACAACAAGATTTAACTATTAAAAAGTCATACCTATTGTTTTCTTCGGTAAAACGGTATGTCCCGGTATGCAAATCAGTCTCCGTGTAAGTGCGCGAAATGTTTGATGTCACAAAAGCGGGAAAAAAAATTGCGGCAATACCTTATCAGACAACAACTAGCAACAACAACAACAACAACAAAAAACAAGCACAAAAACAACAACAAAACACAACAACAACAAGCATGACAAAATACAACAACACACAACAACAACAAGCACAACAACAACAACAACAACAACAAACAACAACCACAACAAACAACAACAAACAACAAGGAACAACAACAAGATTTAACTATTAAAAAGTCATACCTATTGTTTTCTTCGGTAAAATGGTATGTCCCGATATGCAAATCAACCTCCGTGTAAGTGCACGAAATGTTTGATATTGCAAAAGCGAGAAAAAAAATAGCGTCAATACCTTATCAGACAACAAGAAGCAATAACAACAACAAAAAACAAGCACAACAACAACAACAAAACACAATAACAACAAGCATGACAAAATACAACAACAAACAATAACAACAAGCACAACCACAACAACAACAACAAATATCAACAAACAACAACAGGCAACAAGCAATAACAACAAGATTTAACTATTAAAATGTCATACCTAAGCTTCAGGAGTTGTGGTCGGTTCGGTGGTATCCCAAAGCAGTCAGCCTATTATTTTCTTCGGTAAAACGGTATGTCCCGCCCGTTATGCAAATCAGCCTCTGTGTAAGTGCGCGAAATGTTTGATGTCACAAAAGTAGGAAAACAAATAGCGTCAATATCTTATCAGACAACAAGCAACAACAACAACAACAACAACAAAAACTAAGCACAACAACAACAACAAAACACAACAAGTATGACAAAATACAACAACGGACAACAACAACAACAACAACAAGCACAACAATCACAACAACAACAACAACAACAAACAACAACAACAACAACAACAACAAAAACCAACAAACAACAAGCAACAACGAACAACAAGATTTAACAATTAAAAAGTCATACCTAAGCTTCAGGAGTTGCGGTCGGTGCGGTGGTGTCCCAACGCGGTCATCCTATTGTTTTCATCGGTAAAACGGTATGTACCGGTATGCAAATCAACCTCCGTATAAGTGCGCAAAATGTTTGATATCACAAAAGCGGAAAAAAAATAGCGTCAATACCTAATCAGACAACAACAAGCAACAACAACAACAAAAAACAAGCACAAAAACAACAACAAAACACAACAACAACAAGCACGACAAAATACAACAACAAACAACAACAACAAGCGCAACCACAACAACGACAACAACAACAACAAACAACAACAACAACAAACATCAACAAACAACAAGCAACAACCAACTGCAACAACAACAAAAAGATTTAACTATTAAAATATAATACCTAGCTTCAGGAGTTGCGGTTAGTTCGGTGGTATCCCAAAGCGGTCAGCCTATTGTTTTCTTCAGTAAAATGGTATGTCCCGCACGGTATACAAATCAGCCTCCGTGTAAGTGTGCAAAATGTTTGATGTCATAAAAGCGGGAATAAAATTGCGTCAATACCTTATCAGACAACAACAACAACAAAAAAAAAGCACAACAACAACAAAACACTACAACAACAAGCACCACAAAATACAACAACAAACAACAACAACAAGCACAACCACAACAACAACAACAGCAAACAACAACAACAAACCTCAACAAACAACAACAAGCAACAAGCAACAACAACAACAAGATTTAACTATTAAAAAGTCATACCTAAGCTTCAGGAGTTGCGGTCGGTGGGGTGGTATCCCAAAGCGGTCAGCCTATTGTTTTCTTCGGTAAAACGGTATGTCCCGCTCGGTATGAAAATCAGTCTCCGTGTAAGTGCACGAAATGTTTGACGTCACAAAAGCGGGAAAAAAATAGCATCAATATCTTAACAAACAACAAGAAACAACAACAACAACAACCACAAAAAACAAGCACAACAACAACAAAACACAACAACAACAAGCACGATAAAATACAACAACTGACAACAACAACAAGCACAACAACAACAACAACAACAACAAAAAACAACAACAAACAACAAGCAATAAGGAACAACAAGATTTAACTATTAAAAAGTCATACCTATTGTTTTCTTCGGTAAAACGGTATGTCCCGGTATGCAAATCAGTCTCCGTGTAAGTGCGCGAAATGTTTGATGTCACAAAAGCGGGAAAAAAAATTGCGTCAATACCTTATCAGACAACAACTAGCAACAACAACAACAACAACAAAAAACAAGCACAAAAACAACAACAAAACACAACAACAACAAGCATGACAAAATACAACAACACACAACAACAACAAGCACAACAACAACAACAACAACAAACAACAACCACAACAAACAACAACAAACAACAAGGAACAACAACAAGATTTAACTATTAAAAAGTCATACCTATTGTTTTCTTCGGTAAAATTGTATGTCCCGGTATGCAAATCAACCTCCGTGTAAGTGCACGAAATGTTTGATATCGCAAAATCGAGAAAAAAAATAGCGTCAATACCTTATCAGACAACAACAAACAACAACAACAACAAAAAAAAAGCACAACAACAACAACAAAACACAATAACAACAAGCACAACAAAATACAACAACAAACAACAACAACAAGCACAACCACAACAACAACAACAAATATCAACAAACAACAACAGGCAACAAGCAATAACAACAAGATTTAACTATTAAAATGTCATACCTAAGCTTCAGGAGTTGTGGTCGGTTCGGTGGTATCCCAAAGCAGTCAGCCTATTGCTTTCTTCGGTAAAACGGTATATCCCGCCCGATATGCAAATCAGCCTCCGTGTAAGTGCGCGAAATGTTTGATGTCACAAAAGTAGGAAAACAAATAGCGTCAATATCTTATCAGACAACAAGCAACAACAACAACAACAACAACAAAAAGTAAGCACAACAACAACAACAAAACACAACAAGTATGACAAAATACAACAACGGACAACAACAACAAGCACAACAATCACAACAACAGCAACAACAAACAACAACAACAACAACAAAAACCAACAAACAACAAGCAACAACGAACAACAAGATTTAACAATTAAAAAGTCATACCTAAGCTTCAGGAGTTGCGGTCGGTGCGGTGGTGTCCCAACGCGGTCATCCTATTGTTTTCATCGGTAAAACGGTATGTACCGGTATGCAAATCAACCTCCGTATAAGTGCGCAAAATGTTTGATGTCACAAAAGCGGAAAAAAAATAGCGTCAATACCTAATCAGACAACAACAAGCAACAACAACAACAAAAAACAAGCACAAAAACAACAACAAAACACAACAACAACAAGCACCACAAAATACAACAACAAACAACAACAACAAGTGCAACCACAACAACGACAACAACAACAACAAACAACAACAACAACAAACATCAACAAACAACAAGCAACAACCAACTGCAACAACAACAAAAAGATTTAACTACTAAACTATAATACCTAGCTTCAGGAGTTGCGGTCAGTTCGGTGGTATCCCAAAGCGGTCAGCTTATTGTTTTCTTCAGTAAAACGGTATGTCCCGCACGGTATACAAATCAGCCTTCGTGTAAGTGCGCGAAATGTTTGATGTCATAAAAGCGGGAATAAAATTGCGTCAATACCATATCAGAAAACAACAACCAACAACAACAACAACAAAAAACAAGCACAACAACAACAAAACACTACAACAACAAGCACCACAAAATACAACAACAAACAACAACAACAAGCACAACCACAACAACAACAACAGCAAACAACAACAACAAACCTCAACAAACAACAACAAGCAACAAGCAACAACAACAACAAGATTTAACTATTAAAAAGTCATACCTAAGCTTTAGGAGTTGCGGTCGGTGGGGTGGTATCCCAAAGCGGTCAGCCTATTGTTTTCTTCGGTAAAATGGTACGTCCCGCTCGGTATGCAAATCAGTCTCCGTGTAAGTGCACGAAATGTTTGACGTCACAAAAGCGGGAAAAAATATAGCATCAATATCTTAACAGACAACAAGAAACAACAACAACAACAACCACAAAAAACAAGCACAACAAAAACAAAACACAACAACAACAAGCACGATAAAATACAACAACTGACAACAACAACAAGCACAACAACAACAACAACAAGCACAACAACTACAACAACAACAACCAAAAACAACAACAAACAACAAGCAATAAGGAACAACAAGATTTAACTATTAAAAAGTCATACCTATTGTTTTTTTCGGTAAAACGGTATGTCCCAGTTTGCAAATCAGTCTCCGTGTAAGTGCGCGAAATGTTTGATGTCACAAAAGCGGGAAAAAAAATTGCGTCACTACCTTATCAGACAACAACTAGCAACAACAACAACAACAACAAAAAACAAGCACAAAAACAACAACAAAACACAACAACAACAAGCATGACAAAATACAACAACAAACAACAACAACAAGCACAACAACAACAACAACAACAACAAACAACAACCACAACAAACAACAACAAACAACAAGGAACAACAACAAGATTTAACTATTAAAAAGTCATACCTATTGTTTTCTTCGGTAAAATGGTATGTCCCGGTATGCAAATCAACCTCCGTGTAAGTGCGCGAAATGTTTGATATCACAAAAGCGAGAAAAAAAATAGCGTCAATACCTTATCAGACAACAACAAGCAATAACAACAACAAAAAACAAGCACAACAACAACAACAAAACACAATAACAACAAGCACGACAAAATACAACAACAAACAACAACAACAAGCACAACCACAACAACAACAACAAATATCAACAAACAACAACAGGCAACAAGCAATAACAACAAGATTTAACTATTAAAATGTCATACCTAAGCTTCAGGAGTTGTGGTCGGTTCGGTGGTATCCCAAAGCAGTCAGCCTATTGTTTTCTTCGGTAAAACGGTATGTCCCGCCCGATATGCAAATCAGCCTCCGTGTAAGTGCGCGAAATGTTTGATGTCACAAAAGTAGGAAAACAAATAGCGTCAATATCTTATCAGACAACAAGCAACAACAACAACAACAACAAAAAGTAAGCACAACAACAACAACAAAACACAACAAGTATGACAAAATACAACAACAGACAACAACAATAATAACAACAAGCACAACAATCACAACAACAACAACAACAACAAACAACAACAACAACAACAACAAAAACCAACAAATAACAAGCAACAACGAACAACAAGATTTAACAATTAAAAAGTCATACCTAAGCTTCAGGAGTTGCGGTCGGTGCGGTGGTGTCCCAACGCGGTCATCCTATTGTTTTCATCGGTAAAACGGTATGTACCGGTATGCAAATCAACCTCCGTATAAGTGTGCAAAATCTTTGATGTCACAAAAGCGGAAAAAAATAGCGTCAATACCTTATCAGACAACAACAAGCAACAACAATAACAAAAAACAAGCATAAAAACAACAACAAAACACAACAACAACAAGCACGACAAAATACAACAACAAACAACAACAACAAGCGCAACCACAACAACGACAACAACAACAACAAACAACAACAACAACAAACATCAACAAACAACAAGCAACAACCAACGGCAACAACAAAAAGATTTAACTATTAAAATATAATACCTAGCTTCAGGAGTTGCGGTCAGTTCGGTGGTATCCCAAAGCGGTCAGCCTATTGTTTTCTTCAGTAAAACGGTATGTCCCGCCCGGTATACAAATCAGCCTCCGTGTAAGTGCGCGAAATGTTTGATGTCATAAAAGCGGGAATAAAATTGCGTCAATACCTTATCAGACAACAACAACCAACAACAACAACAACAAAAAACAAGCACAACAACAACAAAACACTACAACAACAATCACCACAAAATACAACAACAAACAACAACAACAAGCACAACCACAACAATAACAACAGCAAACAACAACAACAAACCTCAACAAACAACAACAAGCAACAAGCAACAACAACAACAAGATTTAACTATTAAAAAGTCATACCTAAGCTTCAGGAGTTGCGGTCGGTGGGGTGGTATCCCAAAGCGGTCAGCCTATTGTTTTCTTCAGTAAAGCGGTATGTCCCACTCGGTATGAAAATCAGTCTCCGTGTAAGTGCACGAAATGTTTGACGTCACAAAAGCGGGAAAAAAAATAGCATCAATATCTTAACAGACAACAAGAAACAACAACAACAACAACCACAAAAAACTAGCACAACAACAACAAAACACAACAACAACAAGCACGATAAAATACAACAACTGACAACAACAACAAGCACAACAACAACAACAACAACAACAACAAAAAACAACAACAAACAACAAGCAATAAGGAACAACAAGATTTAACTATTAAAAAGTCATACCTATTGTTTTCTTCGGTAAAACGATATGTCCCGGTATGCAAATCAGTCTCCGTGTAAGTGCGCGAAATGTTTGATGTCACAAAAGCGGGAAAAAAATTGCGTCAATACCTTATCAGACAACAACTAGCAACAACAACAACAACAACAAAAAACAAGCACAAAAACAACAACAAAACACAACAACAACAAGCATGACAAAATACAACAACAGACAACAACAACAAGCACAACAACAACAACAACAACAAACAACAACCACAACAAACAACAACAAACAACAAGGAACAACAACAAGATTTAACTATTAAAAAGTCATACCTATTGTTTTCTTCGGTAAAATGGTATGTCCCGGTATGCAAATCAACCTCCGTGTAAGTGCACGAAATGTTTGATATCGCAAAAGCGAGAAAAAAAATAGCGTCAATACCTTATCAGACAACAACAAGCAACAACAACAACAAAAAACAAGCACAACAACAACAACAAAACACAATAACAACAAGCACGACAAAATACAACAACAAACAACAACAACAAGCACAACCACAACAACAACAACAAATATCAACAAACAACAACAGGCAACAAGCAATAACAACAAGATTTAACTATTAAAATGTCATACCTAAGCTTCAGGAGTTGTGGTCGATTCGGTGGTATCCCAAAGCAGTCAGCCTATTGTTTTCTTCGGTAAAACGGTATGTCCCGCCCGATATGCAAATCAGCCTCCGTGTAAGTGCGCGAAATGTTTGATGTCACAAAAGTAGGAAAACAAATAGCGTCAATATCTTATCAGACAACAAGCAACAACAACAACAACAACAACAACAAAAAGTAAGCACAACAACAACAACAAAACACAACAAGTATGACAAAATACAACAACGGACAACAAGAACAAGGACAACAATCACAACAACAACAACAACAACAAACAACAACAACAACAACAAAAACCAACAAACAACAAGCAACAACGAACAACAAGATTTAACAATTAAAAAGTCATACCTAAGCTTCAGGAGTTGCGGTCGGTGCGGTGGTGTCCCAACGCGGTCATCCTATTGTTTTCATCGGTAAAACGGTATGTACCGGTATGCAAATCAACCTCCGTATAAGTGCGCAAAATGTTTGATGTCACAAAAGCGGAAAAAAAATAGCGTCAATACCTAATCAGACAACAACAAGCAACAACAACAACAAAAAACAAGCACAAAAACAACAACAAAACACAACAACAACAAGCACGACAAAATACAACAACAAACAACAACAACAAGCGCAACCACAACAACGACAACAACAACAACAAACAACAACAACAACAAACATCAACAAACAACAAGCAACAACCAACTGCAACAACAACAAAAAGATTTAACTATAAAAATATAATACCTAGCTTTAGGAGTTGCGGTCAGTTCGGTGGTATCCCAAAGCGGTCAGCCTATTGTTTTCTTCAGTAAAACGGTATGTCCCGCACGGTATACAAATCAGCCTCCGTGTAAGTGCGCGAAATGTTTGATGTCATAAAAGCGGGAATAAAATTGCGTCAATACCTTATCAGAAAACAACAACCAACAACAACAACAACAAAAAACAAGCACAACAACAACAAAACACTACAACAACAAGCACCACAAAATACAACAACAAACAACAACAACAAGCACAACCACAACAACAACAACAGCAAACAACAACAACAAACCTCAACAAACAACAACAAGCAACAAGCAACAACAACAACAAGATTTAACTATTAAAAAGTCATACCTAAGCTTCAGGAGTTGCGGTCGGTGGGGTGGTATCCCAAAGCGGTCAGCCTATTGTTTTCTTCGGTAAAACGGTATGTCCCGCTCGGTATGCAAATCAGTCTCCGTGTAAGTGCACGAAATGTTTGACGTCACAAAAGCGGGAAAAAAAATAGCATCAATATCTTAACAGACAACAAGAAACAACAACAACAACAACAACCACAAAAAACAAGCACAACAAAAACAAAACACAACAACAACAAGCACGATAAAATACAACAACTGACAACAACAACAAGCACAACAACAACAACAACAAGCACAACAACAACAACAACAACAACAAAAAACAACAACAAACAACAAGCAATAAGGAACAACAAGATTTAACTATTAAAAAGTCATACCTATTGTTTTTTTCGGTAAAACGGTACGTCCCGGTATGCAAATCAGTCTCCGTGTAAGTGCGCGAAATGTTTGATGTCACAAAAGCGGGAAAAAAAATTGCGTCACTACCTTATCAGACAACAACTAGCAATAACAACAACAACAACAAAAAACAAGCACAAAAACAACAACAAAACACAACAACAACAAGCATGACAAAATACAACAACAAACAACAACAACAAGCACAACAACAACAACAACAACAAACAACAACCACAACAAACAACAACAAACAACAAGGAACAACAACAAGATTTAACTATTAAAAAGTCATACCTATTGTTTTCTTCGATAAAATGGTATGTCCCGGTATGCAAATCAACCTCCGTGTAAGTGCGCGAAATGTTTGATATCACAAAAGCGAGAAAAAAATAGCGTCAATACCTTATCAGACAACAACAAGCAACAACAACAACAAAAAACAAGCACAACAACAACAAAAAAACACAATAACAACAAGCACGACAAAATACAACAACAAACAACAACAACAAGCACAACCACAACAACAACAACAAATATCAACAAAGAACAACAGGCAACAAGCAATAACAACAAGATTTAACTATTAAAATGTCATACCTAAGCTTCAGGAGTTGTGGTCGGTTCGGTGGTATCCCAAAGCAGTCAGCCTATTGTTTTCTTCGGTAAAACGGTATGTCCCGCCCGATATGCAAATCAGCCTCCGTGTAAGTGCGCGAAATGTTTGATGTCACAAAAGTAGGAAAACAAATAGCGTCAATATCTTATCAGACAACAAGCAACAACAACAACAACAACAACAACAACAAAAAGTAAGCACAACAACAACAACAAAACACAACAAGTATGACAAAATACAACAACAGACAACAACAACAAGCACAACAATCACAACAACAACAACAACAACAAACAACAACAACAACAACAAAAACCAACAAAAAACAAGCAACAACGAACAACAAGATTTAACAATTAAAAAGTCATACCTAAGCTTCAGGAGTTGCGATCGGTGCAGTGGTGTCCCAACGCGGTCATCCTATTGTTTTCATCGGTAAAACGGTATGTACCGGTATGCAAATCAACCTCCGTATAAGTGCGCAAAATGTTTGATGTCACAAAAGCGGAAAAAAAATAGCGTCAATACCTAATCAGACAACAACAAGCAACAACAACAACAAAAAACAAGCACAAAAACAACAACAAAACACAACAACAACAAGCACGACAAAATACAACAACAAACAACAACAACAAGCGCAACCACAACAACGACAACAACAACAACAAACAACAACAACAACAAACATCAACAAACAACAAGCAACAACCAACGACAACCACAACAAAAAGATTTAACTATTAAAATATAATACCTAGCTTCAGGAGTTGCGGTCAGTTCGGTGGTATCCCAAAGCGGTCAGCCTATTGTTTTCTTCAGTAAAACGGTATGTCCCGCCCGGTATACAAATCAGCCTCCGTGTAAGTGCGCGAAATGTTTGATGTCATAAAAGCGGGAATAAAATTGCATCAATACCTTATCAGACAACAACAACCAACAACAACAACAACAAAAAACAAGCACAACAACAACAAAACACTACAACAACAAGCACCACAAAATACAACAACAAACAACAACAACAAGCACAACCACAACAACAACAACAACAGCAAACAACAACAACAAACCTCAACAAACAACAACAAGCAACAAGCAACAACAACAACAAGATTTAACTATTAAAAAGTCATACCTAAGCTTCAGGAGTTGCGGTCGGTGGGGTGGTATCCCAATGCGGTCAGCCTATTGTTTTCTTCGGTAAAACGGTATGTCCCGCTCGGTATGAAAATCAGTCTCCGTGTAAGTGCACGAAATGTTTGACGTCACAAAAGCGGGAAAAAAAATAGCATCAATATCTTAACAGACAACAAGAAACAACAACAACAACAACCACAAAAAACAAGCACAACAACAACAAAACACAACAACAACAAGCACGATAAAATACAACAACTGACAACAACAACAACAACAACAACAAAAAACAACAACAAACAACAAGCAATAAGGAACAACAAGATTTAACTATTAAAAAGTCATACCTATTGTTTTCTTCGGTAAAACGATATGTCCCGGTATGCAAATCAGTCTCCGTGTAAGTGCGCGAAATGTTTGATGTCACAAAAGCGGGGAAAAAAATTGCGTCGATACCTTATCAGACAACAACTAACAACAACAAAAACAACAACAAAAAACAAGCACAAAAATAACAACAAAACACAACAACAACAAGCATGACAAAATACAACAACAAACAACAACAACAAGCACAACAACAACAAAACCAACAAACAACAACGACAACAAACAACAACAAACAACAAGGAACAACAACAAGATTTAACTATTAAAAAGTCATACCTATTGTTTTCTTCGGTAAAATGGTATGTCCCGGTATGCAAATCAACCTCCGTGTAAGTTCGCGAAATGTTTGATATCACAAAAGCGAGAAAAAAAATAGCGTCAATACCTTATCAGACAACAACAAGCAACAACAACAACAAAAAACAAGCACAACAACAACAACAAAACACAATAACAACAAGCACGACAAAATACAACAACAAACAACAACAACAAGCACAACCACAACAACAACAACAAATATCAATAAACAACAACAGGCAACAAGCAATAACAACAAGATTTAACTATTAAAATGTCATACCTAAGCTTCAGGAGTTGTGGTCGGTTCGGTGGTATCCCAAAGCAGTCAGCCTATTGTTTTCTTCGGTAAAACGGTATGTCCCGCCCGATATGCAAATCAGCCTCCGTGTAAGTGCGCGAAATGTTTGATGTCACAAAAGTAGGAAAACAAATAGCGTCAATATCTTATCAGACAACAAGCAACAACAACAACAACAACAACAACAAAAAGTAAGCACAACAACAACAACAAAATACAACAACGGACAACAACAACAACAACAACAAGCACAACAATCACAACAACAACAACAACAAACAACAACAACAACAACAAAAACCAACAAACAACAAGCAACAACGAACAACAAGATTTACCAATTAAAAAGTCATACCTAAGCTTCAGGAGTTACGGTCGGTGCAGTGGTGTCCCAACGCGGTCATCCTATTGTTTTCATCGGTAAAACGGTATGTACCGGTATGCAAATCAACCTCCGTATAAGTGCGCAAAATCTTTGATGTCATAAAAGCGGAAAAAAATAGCGTCAATACCTTATCAGACAACAACAAGCAACAACAACAACAACAAACAAGCACAAAAACAACAACAAAACACAACAACAACAAGCACGACAAAATACAACAACAAACAACAACAACAAGCGCAACCACAACAACGACAACAACAACAACAAACAACAACAACAACAAACATCAACAAACAACAAGCAACAACCAACGGCAACAACAACAAAAAGATTTAACTATTAAAATATAATACCCAGCTTCAGGAGTTGCGGTTAGTTCGGTGGTATCCCAACGCGGTCAGCCTATTGTTTTCTTCAGTAAAACGGTATGTCCCGCACGGTATACAAATCAGCCTCCGTGTAAGTGCGCGAAATGTTTGATGTCATAAAAGCGGGAATAAAATTGCGTCAATACCTTATCAGACAACAACAACCAACAACAACAACAACAAAAAACAAGCACAACAACAACAAAACACTACAACAACAAGCACCACAAAATACAACAACAAACAACAACAACAAGCACAACCACAACAACAACAACAGCAAACAACAAAAACAAACCTCAACAAACAACAACAAGCAACAAGCAACAACAACAACAAGATTTAACTATTAAAAAGTCATACCTAAGCTTCAGGAGTTGCGGTCGGTGGGGTGGTATCCCAAAGCGGTCAGCCTATTATTTTCTTCGGTAAAACGGTATGTCCCGCTCGGTATGAAAATCAGTCTCCGTGTAAGTGCACGAAATGTTTGACGTCACAAAAGCGGGAAAAAAATAGCATCAATATCTTAACAGACAACAAGAAACAACAACAACAACAACCACAAAAAACAAGCACAACAACAACAAGCACGATAAAATACAACAACTGACAACAACAACAAGCACAACAACAACAACAACAACAAAAAACAACAACAAACAACAAGCAATAAGGAACAACAAGATTTAACTATTAAAAAGTCATACCTATTGTTTTCTTCGGTAAAACGATATGTCCCGGTATGCAAATCAGTCTCCGTGTAAGTGCGCGAAATGTTTGATGTCACAAAAGCGGGAAAAAAAATTGCGTCAATATCTTATCAGACAACAACTAGCAACAACAACAACAACACCAACAACAACAAAAAACAAGCACAAAAACAACAACAAAACACAACAACTACAAGCATGACAAAATACAACAACAAACAACAACAACAAGCACAACAACAACAACAACAACAAACAACAACCACAACAAACAACAACAAACAACAAGGAACAACAACAAGATTTAACTATTAAAAAGTCATACCTATTGTTTTCTTCGGTAAAATGGTATGTCCCGGTATGCAAATCAACCTCCGTGTAAGTTCTCGAAATGTTTGATATCACAAAAGCGAGAAAAAAAATAGCGTCAATACCTTATCAGACAACAACAAGCAACAACAACAACAAAAAACAAGCACAACAACAACAACAAAACACAATAACAACAAGCACGACAAAATACAACAACAAACAACAACAACAAGCACAACCACAACAACAACAACAAATATCAACAAACAACAACAGGCACCAAGCAATAACAACAAGATTTAACTATTAAAATGTCATACCTAAGCTTCAGGAGTTGTGGTCGGTTCGGTGGTATCCCAAAGCAGTCAGCCTATTGTTTTCTTCGGTAAAACGGTATGTCCCGCCCGATATGCAAATCAGCCTCCGTGTAAGTGCGCGAAATGTTTGATGTCACAAAAGTAGGAAAACAAATAGCGTCAATATCTTATCAGACAACAAGCAACAACAACAACAACAAAAAGTAAGCACAACAACAACAACAAAACACAACAAGTATGACAAAATACAACAACGGACAACAACAACAACAACAACAAGCACAACAATCACAACAACAACACCAATAACAAATAACAACAACAACAACAAAAACCAACAAACAACAAGCAACAACGAACAACAAGATTTAACAATTAAAAAGTCATACCTAAGCTTCAGGAGTTGCGGTCGGTGCGGTGGTGTCCCAACGCGGTCATCCTATTGTTTTCATCGGTAAAACGGTATGTACCGGTATGCAAATTAACCTCCCTATAAGTGCGCAAAATGTTTGATGCCACAAAAGCGGAAAAAAATAGCGTCAATACCTTATCAGACAACAACAAGCAACAACAACAAAAAACAAGCACAAAAACAACAACAAAACACAACAACAACAAGCACGACAAAATACAACAACAAACAACAACAACAAGCGCAACCACAACAACGACAACAACAACAACAAACAACAACAACAACAAACATCAACAAACAACAAGCAACAACCAACGGCAACAACAACAAAAAGATTTAACTATTAAAATATAATACCTAGCTTCAGGAGTTGCGGTCAGTTCGGTGGTATCCCAAAGCGGTCAGCCTATTGTTTTCTTCAGTAAAATGGTATGTCCCGCCCGGTATACAAATCAGCCTCCGTGTAAGTGCGCGAAATGTTTGATGTCATAAAAGCGGGAATAAAATTGCGTCAATACCTTATCAGAAAACAACAACCAACAACAACAACAACAAAAAACAAGCACAACAACAACAAAACACTACAACAACAAGCACCACAAAATACAACAACAAACAACAACAACAAGCACAACGACAACAACAACAACAGCAAACAACAACAACAAACCTCAACAAACAACAACAAGCAACAAGCAACAACAACAATAAGGTTTAACTATTAAAAAGTCATACCTAAGCTTCAGGAGTTGCGGTCGGTGGGGTGGTATCCCAAAGCGGTCAGCCTATTGTTTTCTTCGGTAAAACGGTATGTCCCGCTCGGTATGAAAATCAGTCTCCGTGTAAGTGCACGAAATGTTTGACGTCACAAAAGCGGGAAAAAAAATAGCATCAATATCTTAACAGACAACAAGAAACAACAACAACAACAACCACAAAAAACAAGCACAACAACAACAAAACACAACAACAACAAGCACGATAAAATACAACAACTGACAACAACAAGCACAACAACAACAACAACAACAACAAAAAACAACAACAAACAACAAGCAATAAGGAACAACAAGATTTAACTATTAAAAAGTCATACCTATTGTTTTCTTCGGTAAAACGATATGTCCCGGTATGCAAATCAGTCTCCGTGTAAGTGCGCGAAATGTTTGATGTCACAAAAGCGGGAAAAAAAATTGCGTCAATACCTTATCAGACAACAACTAGCAACAACAACAACAACAACAAAAAACAAGCACAAAAACAACAACAAAACACAACAACAACAAGCATGACAAAATACAACAACAAACAACAACAACAAGCACAACAACAACAACAACAACAACAAACAACAACCACAACAAACAACAACAATCAACAAGGAACAACAACAAGATTTAACTATTAAAAAGTCATACCTATTGTTTTCTTCGGTAAAATGGTATGTCCCGGTATGCAAATCAACCTCCGTGTAAGTTCGCGAAATGTTTGATATCACAAAAGCGAGAAAAAAAATAGCGTCAATACCTTATCAGACAACAACAAGCAACAACAACAACAAAAAACAAGCACAACAACAACAACAAAACACAATAACAACAAGCACGGCAAAATACAACAACAAACAACAACAACAAGCACAACCACAACAACAACAACAAATATCAACAAACAACAACAGGCAACAAGCAATAACAACAAGATTTAACTATTAAAATGTCATACCTAAGCTTCAGGAGTTGTGGTCGGTTCGGTGGTATCCCAAAGCAGTCAGCCTATTGTTTTCTTTGGTAAAACGGTATGTCCCGCCCGATATGCAAATCAGCCTCCGTGTAAGTGCGCGAAATGTTTGATGTCACAAAAGTAGGAAAACAAATAGCGTCAATATCTTATCAGACAACAAGCAACAACAACAACAACAACAACAACAAAAAGTAAGCACAACAACAACAACAAAACACAACAAGTATGACAAAATACAACAACGGACAACAACAACAACAACAACAAGCACAACAATCACAACAACAACAACAACAACAACAAACAACAAAAACAACAACAAAAACCAACAAACAACAAGCAACAACGAACAACAAGATTTAACAATTAAAAAGTCATACCTAAGCTTCAGGAGTTGCGGTCGGTGCGGTGGTGTCCCAACGCGGTCATCCTATTATTTTCATCGGTAAAACGGTATGTACCGGTATGCAAATTAACCTCCGTATAAGTGCGCAAAATGTTTGATGTCACAAAAGCGGAAAAAAATAGCGTCAATACCTTATCAGACAACAACAAGCAACAACAACAACAAAAAACAAGCACAAAAACAACAACAAAACACAACAACAACAAGCACGACAAAATACAATAACAAACAACAACAACAAGCGCAACCACAACAACAACAACAGCAAACAACAACAACAAACCTCAACAAACAACAACAAGCAACAAGCAACAACAACAACAAGATTTAACTATTAAAAAGTCATACCTAAGCTTCAGGAGTTGTGGTCGGTGGGGTGGTATCCCAAAGCGGTCAGCCTATTGTTTTCTTCGGTAAAACGGTATGTCCCGCTCGGTATGCAAATCAGTCTCCGTGTAAGTGCACGAAATGTTTGACGTCACAAAGGCGGGAAAAAAAATAGCATCAATATCTTAACAGACAACAAGAAACAACAACAACAACAACCACAAAAAACAAGCACAACAACAACAAAACACAACAACAACAAGCACGATAAAATACAACAACTGACAACAACAACAAGCACAACAACAACAACAACAACAACAAAAAACAACAACAAACAACAAGCAATAAGGAACAACAAGATTTAACTATTAAAAACTCATACCTATTGTTTTCTTCGGTAAAACGGTATGTCCCGGTATGCAAATCAGTCTCCATGTAAGTGCGCGAAATGTTTGATGTCACAAAAGCGGGAAAAAAAATTGCGTCAATACCTTATCAGACAACAACTAGCAACAACAACAACAACAACAAAAAACAAGCACAAAAACAACAACAAAACACAACAACAACAAGCATGACAAAATACAACAACAAACAACAACAACAAGCACAACAACAATAACAACAACAACAACAAACAACAACCACAACAAACAACAACAATCAACAAGGAACAACAACAAGATTTAACTATTAAAAAGTCATACCTATTGTTTTCTTCGGTAAAATGGTATGTCCCGGCATGCAAATCAACCTCCGTGTAAGTTCGCGAAATGTTTGATATCACAAAAGCGAGAAAAAAAATAGCGTCAATACCTTATCAGACAACAACAAGCAACAACAACAACAAAAAACAAGCACAACAACAACAACAAAACACAATAACAACAAGCACGGCAAAATACAACAACAAACAACAACAACAAGCACAACCACAACAACAACAACAAATATCAACAAACAACAACAGACAACAAGCAATAACAACAAGATTTAACTATTAAAATGTCATACCTAAGCTTCAGGAGTTGTGGTCGGTTCGGTGGTATCCCAAAGCAGTCAGCCTATTGTTTTCTTTGGTAAAACGGTATGTCCCGCCCGATATGCAAATCAGCCTCCGTGTAAGTGCGCGAAATGTTTGATGTCACAAAAGTAGGAAAACAAATAGCGTCAATGTCTTATCAGACAACAAGCAACAACAACAACAACAACAAAAAGTAAGCACAACAACAACAACAAAACACAACAAGTATGACAAAATACAACAACGGACAACAACAACAACAACAACAACAAGCACAACAATCACAACAACAACAACAACAACAAACAACAAAAACAACAACAAAAACCAACAAACAACAAGCAACAACGAACAACAAGATTTAACAATTAAAAAGTCATACCTAAGCTTCAGGAGTTGCGGTCGGTGCGGTGGTGTCCCAACGCGGTCATCCTATTATTTTCATCGGTAAAACGGTATGTACCGGTATGCAAATTAACCTCCGTATAAGTGCGCAAAATGTTTGATGTCACAAAAGCGGAAAAAAATAGCGTCAATACCTTATCAGACAACAACAAGCAACAACAACAACAAAAAACAAGCACAAAAACAACAACAAAACACAACAACAACAAGCACGACAAAATACAATAACAAACAACAACAACAAGCGCAACCACAACAACAACAACAGCAAACAACAACAACAAACCTCAACAAACAACAACAAGCAACAAGCAACAACAACAACAAGATTTAACTATTAAAAAGTCATACCTAAGCTTCAGGAGTTGCGGTCGGTGGGGTGGTATCCCAAAGCGGTCAGCCTATTGTTTTCTTCGATAAAACGGTATGTCCCACTCGGTATGCAAATCAGTCTCCGTGTAAGTGCACGAAATGTTTGACGTCACAAAGGCGGGAAAAAAAATAGCATCAATATCTTAACAGACAACAAGAAACAACAACAACAACAACCACAAAAAACAAGCACAACAACAACAAAACACAACAACAACAAGCACGATAAAATACAACAACTGACAACAACAACAAGCACAACAACAACAACAACAACAAAAAAAAACAACAACAAACAACAAGCAATAAGGAACAACAAGATTTAACTATTAAAAAGTCATACCTATTGTTTTCTTCGGTAAAACGGTATGTCCCGGTATGCAAATCAGTCTCCATGTAAGTGCGCGAAATGTTTGATGTCACAAAAGCGGGAAAAAAAATTGCGTCAATACCTTTTCAGACAACAACTAGCAACAACAACAACAAAAAACAAGCACAACAACAACAACAAAACACCACAACAACAAGCACGACAAAATACAACAACAAACAACAACAACAACGACAAGTACAACAACAAACAACAACAACAAACAACAACAAGCAACAAGCAACAACAACAACAAGATTTATCTATTAAAAAGTTATACCTAAGCTTCAGGAGTTGCGGTCGGTGCGGTGGTGTCCCAAAGCGGTCAGCCTATTGTTTACTTCGGTTAAACGGTATGTCCCGGTATGCAAATCAGCCTCCGTGTAAGTGCGCGAAATGTTTGACGTCACAAAAACCAGAAAAAATAGCATCAATACCTTATCAAACAACAACAAGCAACAACAACAACAACAACAACAAAAAACAAGCACAACAACAATAAAACACAACAAGCACGATAAAATACAACAATAAACAACAACAAGAAACAACAGCAACAAAAAAAACAACAAAACACAAGCACAACAACAACAACAAAACACAACAACAACAAGCACGACAAAATACAACAACAAACAACAACAAGCACAACCACAACAACAACAACAACAAACATCAACAAACAACAACAACAACAAGATTTAACTATTAAAAAGTCATACCTAAGCTTTAGGAGCTGCGGTCGGTGCGATGGTATCCCAAAGCGGCCAGCCTATTGTTTTCTTCGGTAAAACGGTACGTCTTGCTCGGTATGCAAATCAGCCTCCGTGTAAGTGCACGAAATGTTTGATTTGACAAAAGCGAAAAAAAATAGCATCAATATCTTAACAGACAACAAGAAGCGACAACAACAACAACAACCACAAAAAACAAGCACAACAACAACAACAAAACACAACAACAACAAGCACGATAAAATACAATAGACAACAACAACAAGCACAATAACAACAACAACAAACAACAACAACAACAACAAACAACAAGCAACAAGGAACAACAAGATTTAACTATTAAAAAGTCATACCTATTGTTTTCTTCGGTAAAACGGTATGTCCCGGTAGGAAAATCACTCTCCGTGTAAGTGCGCGAAATGTTTGATGTCACAAAAGCGGGAAAAAAATTGCGTCAAGACCTTATGAGACAGCAACTAGCAACAACAACAAAAAAAATAAGCACAACAACAACAACAAAACACAACAACAAGCACGACAAAATACAACAACAAACAACAACAGCAAATAACAACAACAACAAACATCAACAAACAACAACAACAAGATTTAACTATTAAAAAGTCATACCTAAGCTTTAGGAGGTATAGTCGGTGTGATGGTATCCCAAAGCGGTCAGCCTATTGTTTTCTTCGGTAAAATGGTATGTCCCGCCCGGTATGCAAATCAGCCTCCGTGTAAGTGCGCGAAATGTTTGATGTCACAAAATGCGGGGAAAAAATAGCGTCAATACCTTATCAGACAACAACAAGCAACAACAACAACAAAAAACAAGCACAACAACAACACCAAAACACAATAATAACAAGCACGACAAAATACAACAACAAACAACAAAAACAAGCACAACCACAACAACAACAACAAATATCAACAAACAACAACAGGCAACAAGCAATAACAACAAGATTTAACTATTAAAATGTCATACCTAAGCTTCAGGAGTTGTGGTCGGTTCGGTGGTATCCCAAAGCAGTCAGCCTATTGTTTTCTTCGGTAAAACGGTATGTCCCGCCCGATATGCAAATCAGCCTCCGTGTAAGTGCGCGAAATGATTGATGTCACAAAAGCAGGAAAACAAATAGCGTCAATATCTTATCAGACAACAAGCAACAACAACAACAACAACAACAAAAAATAAGCACAACAACAACAACAAAACACAACAAGTATGACAAAATACAACAACAGACAACAACAACAACAACAAGCACAACAATCACAACAACAACAACAACAACAAACAACAACAACAACAAACAACAAGCAACAACGAACAACAAGATTTAACAATTAAAAAGTCATACCTAAGCTTCAGGAGTTGCGGTCGGTGCGGTGGTGTCCCAACGCGGTCATCCTATTGTTTTCATCGGTAAAATGGTATGTACCAGTATGCAAATCAACTTCCGTATAAGTGCGCAAAATGTTTGATGTCACAAAAGCAGAAAAAAATAGCGTCAATACCTTATCGGACAACAACAAGCAACAACAACAACAAAAAACAAGCACAAAAACAACAACAAAACACAACAACAACAAGCACAACAAAATACAACAACAAACAACAACAACAAGCGCAACCACAACAACGACAACAACAACAGCAAATAACAACAAAACAAACATCAACAAACAACAAGCAACAAGCAACAGAAACAACAACAAAAATATTTAACTATTAAAATATCATACCTACTTCAGGAGTTGCGGTCAGTTCAGTGGTATCCCAAAGCGGTCAGCCTATTGTTTTCTTCAGTAAAACGGTATGTCCCGCCCGGTATGCAAATCAGCCTCCGTGTAAGTGCGCGAGATGTTTGATGTCATAAAAGCGGGAAAAAAATTGCATCAATACCTTATCAGACAACAACAACCAACAACAACAACAACAAAGAAGAAGCACAACAACAACAAAACACTACAACACCAAGCACCACAAAATACAACAACAAACAACAACAACAAGCACAACCACAACAACAACAACAGCAAACAATAACAACAAACCTCAACAAACAACAACAAGCAACAAGCAACAACAACAACAAGATTTAACTATTAAAAATTCATACCTAAGCTTCAGGAGTTGCGGTCGTTGGGGTGGTATCCCAAAGCGGTCAGCCTATTGTTTTCTTCGGTAAAATGGTATGTCCCGCTCGGTATGCAAATCAGTCTCCGTGTAAGTGCACGAAATGTTTGACGTCACAAAAGTGGGAAAAAAAATAGCATCAATATCTTAACAGACAACAAGATGCAACAACAAGAACAACCACAAAAAACAAGCACAACAACAACAAAACACAACAACAACAAGCACGATAAAATACAACAACTGACAACAACAACAAGCACAACAACAACAACAACAACAACAAAAAACAACAACAAACAACAAGCAATAAGGAACAACAAGATTTAACTATTAAAAAGTCATACCTATTGTTTTCTTCGGTAAAACGGTATGTCCCGGTATGCAAATCAGTCTCCGTGTAAGTGCGCGAAATGTTTGATGTCACAAAAGCGGGAAAAAAAATTGCGTCAATACCTTATCAGACAACAACTAGCAACAACAACAACAAAAAACAAGCACAACAACAACCACAAAACACCACAACAACAAGCACGACAAAATACAACAACAAACAACAACAACAACGACAAGTACAACAACAAACAACAACAACAAACAACAACAAGCAACAAGCAACAACAACAACAAGATTTATCTATTAAAAAGTTATACCTAAGCTTCAGGAGTTGCGGTCGGTGCGGTGGTGTCCCAAAGCGGTCAGCCTATTGTTTACTTCGGTAAAACGGTATGTCCCGGTATGCAAATCAGCCTCCGTGTAAGTGCGCGAAATGTTTGACGTCACAAAAATGTGAAAAAATAGCATCAATACCTTATCAAACAACAACAAGCAACAACAACAACAACAACAACAACAAAAAACAAGCACAACAACAATAAAACACAACAAGCACGATAAAATACAACAACAAACAACAACAAGAAACAACAGCAACAACAAAAACAACAAAATACAAGCACAACAACAACAACAAAACACAACAACAACAAGCACGACAAAATACAACAACAAACAACAACAAGCACAACCACAAAAACAACAACAACAAACATCAACAAACAACAACAACAACAAGATTTAACTATTAAAAAGTCATACCTAAGCTTTAGGAGCTGCGGTCGGTGCGATGGTATCCCAAAGCGGCCAGCCTATTGTTTTCTTCGGTAAAACGGTATGTCTTGCTCGGTATGCAAATCAGCCTCCGTGTAAGTGTACGAAATGTTTGATTTGACAAAAGCGAAAAAAATAGCATCAATATCTTAACAGACAACAAGAAGCGACAACAACAACAACAACCACAAAAAACAAGCACAACAACAACAACAAAACACAACAACAACAAGCACGATAAAATACAACAGACAACAACAACAAGCACAATAACAACAACAACAAACAACAACAACAACAACAACAAACAACAAGCAACAAGGAACAACAAGATTTAACTATTAAAAAGTCATACCTATTGTTTTCTTCGGTAAAACGGTATGTCCCGGTCGGAAAATCACTCTCCGTGTAAGTGCGCGAAATGTTTGATGTCACAAAAGCGGGAAAAAAATTGCGTCAAGACCTTATGAGAGAGCAACTAGCAACAACAACAACAAAAACCAAGCACAACAACAACAACAAAACACAACAACAAGCACGACAAAATACAACAACAAACAACAACAGCAAATAACAACAACAACAAACATCAACAAACAACAACAACAGGATTTAACTATTAAAAAGTCATACCTAAGCTTTAGGAGTTATAGTCGGTGTGATGGTATCCCAAAGCGGTCAGCCTATTGTTTTCTTCGGTAAAATGGTATGTCCCGCCCGGTATGCAAATCAGCCTCCGTGTAAGTGCCCGAAATGTTTGATGTCACAAAATGCGGGGAAAAAATAGCGTCAATACCTTATCAGAAACCAACAAGCAACAACAACAACAAAAAACAAGCACAACAACAACACCAAAACACAATAATAACAAGCACGACAAAATACAACAACAAACAACAAAAACAAGCACAACCACAACAACAACAACAAATATCAACAAACAACAACAGGCAACAAGCAATAACAACAAGATTTAACTATTAAAATGTCATACCTAAGCTTCAGGAGTTGTGGTCGGTTCGGTGGTATCCCAAAGCAGTCAGCCTATTATTTTCTTCGGTAAAACGGTATGTCCCGCCTGATATGCAAATCAGCCTCCGTGTAAGTGCGCGAAATGATTGATGTCACAAAAGCAGGAAAACAAATAGCGTCAATATCTTATCAGACAACAAGCAACAACAACAACAACAACAACAAAAAATAAGCACAACAACAACAACAAAACACAACAAGTATGACAAAATACAACAACAGACAACAACAACAACAACAAGCACAACAATCACAACAACAACAACAACAAACAACAACAACAACAAACAACAAGCAACAACGAACAACAAGATTTAACAATTAAAAAGTCATACCTAAGCTTCAGGAGTTGCGGTCGGTGCGGTGGTGTCCCAACGCGGTCATCCTATTGTTTTCATCGGTAAAATGGTATGTACCAGTATGCAAATCAACCTTCGTATAAGTGCGCAAAATGTTTGCTGTCACAAAAGCAGAAAAAAAATAGCGTCATTACCTTATCAGACAACAACAAGCAACAACAACAACAAAAAACAAGCACAAAAACAACAACAAAGCACAACAACAACAAGCACAACAAAATACAACAACAAACAACAACAACAAGCGCAACCACAACAACGACAACAACAACAGCAAATAACAACAAAACAAACATCAACAAACAACAAGCAACAAGCAACAGAAACAACAACAAAAATATTTAACTATTAAAATATCATACCTACTTCAGGAGTTGCGGTCAGTTCAGTGGTATCCCAAAGCGGTCAGCCTATTGTTTTCTTCAGTAAAACAGTATGTCCCGCCCGGTATGCAAATCAGCTTCCGTGTAAGTGCGCGAGATGTTTGATGTCATAAAAGCGGGAAAAAAATTGCATCAATACCTTATCAGACAACAACAACCAACAACAACAACAACAAAAAAGAAGCACAACAACAACAAAACACTACAACACCAAGCACCACAAAATACAACAACAAACAACAACAACAAGCACAACCACAACAACAACAACAGCAAACAATAACAACAAACCTCAACAAACAACAACAAGCAACAACAACAACAAGATTTAACTATTAAAAAGTCATACCTAAGCTTCAGGAGTTGCGGTCGGTGGGGTGGTATCCCAAAGCGGTCAGCCTATTGTTTTCTTCGGTAAAATGGTATGTCCCGCTCGGTATGCAAATCAGTCTCCGTGTAAGTGCACGAAATGTTTGACGTCACAAAAGTGGGAAAAAAAATAGCATCAATATCTTAACAGACAACAAGATGCAACAACAACAACAACCACAAAAAACAAGCACAACAACAACAAAACACAACAACAACAAGCACGATAAAATACAACAACTGACAACAACAACAAGCACAACAACAACAACAACAACAACAACAACAAACAACAAGCAATAAGGAACAACAAGATTTAACTATTAAAAAGTCATACCTATTGTTTTCTTCGGTAAAACGGTATGTCCCGGTATGCAAATCAGTCTCTGTGTAAGTGCGCGAAATGTTTGATGTCACAAAAGCGGGAAAAAAATAGCGACAATACCTTATAAGACAACAACAAGCAACAACAACAACAAAAAACAAGCACAACAACAACAACCAAACACCACAACAACAAGCACGACAAAATACAACAACAAACAACAACAACAACGACAAGTACAACAACAAACAACAACAACAAACAACAACAAGCAACAACAACAAGATTTAACTATTAAAAAGTTATACCTAAGCTTCAGGAGTTGCGGTCAGTACGGTGGTGTACCAAAGCGGCCAGCCTATTGTTTACTTCGGTAAAACGGTATGTCCCGGTATGCAAATCAGCCTCCGTGTAAGTGCGCGAAATGTTTGATGTCACAAAAACGGGAAAAAATAGCGTCAATACCTTATCAAACAACAACAAGCAACAACAACAACAACAACAAAAAACAAGCACAACAACAAAAAAACACAACAAGCACGATAAAATACAACAATAAACAACAACAACAAACAACAACAACAACAACAAACAACAACAACAACAACAACAAAAACAAACAAGCAACAAGCAACAAAAACAAGATTTAACTATTAAAAAGTCATACCTAAGCTACAGGAGTTGTTTGTGCGATGGTGTCCCAAAGCAGTCATCCTATTGTTTTCTTCGATAAAACGGTATGTCCCGCCCGGTATGCAAATCAACCACAACAACAACAACAAAAAACAAGCACAACAACAACAACAAGCACGACAAAATACAACAACAAACAACAACAAGCACAACCACAACAACAACAAGAACATCAAACAACAACAACAAACATCAACAAACAACAACAAGAACAACAAGATTTAACTATTAAAAAGTCATACCTAAGCTTTAGGAGCTGTGGTCGGTGCGATGGTATCCCAAAGCGGTCAGCCTATTGTTTTCTTCGGTAAAACGGTATGTCTCGGTCGGTATGCAAATCAGACTCCGTGTAAGTGCACGAAATGTTTGATGTCACAAAAGCGGAAAAAAAATAGCATCAATATCTTAACAAACAACAACAAGCAACAACAACAACAACAACCACAAAAAACATGCACAACAACAACAAAACACAACAACAACAAGCACGATAAAATACAATAGACAACAACAACAAGCACAAAAATAACAACAACAACAAACAACAACAACAACAACAAACAACAACAACAAACAACAAGCAACAAGGAACAACAAGATTTAACTATTAAAAAGTCATACCTATTATTTTCTTCGGTAAAACGGTATGTCCCGGTATGAAAAACAGTCTCCGTCTAAGTGCGCGAAATGTTTGATGTCACAAAAGCGGGAAAAAAAATAACGTCAATACCTTATCAGACAACAACTAGCAACAACAACCACAAAAAACAAGCACAACAACAACAATAAAACACAACAAAAAGCACGACAAAATACAACAAACAACAACAGCAAACAACAACAACAACAAACATCAACAAACAACAACAACTAGATTTAACTATTAAAAAGTCATACCTAAGCTTTAGGAGTTGCGGTCGGTGCGATGGTATCACAAAGCGGTCAGCCTATTGTTTTCTTCGGTAAAACGGTATGTCCCGCCCGGTATGTAAATCAGCCTCCGTGTAAGTGCGCGAAATGTTTGATTTCACAAAATGCGGGAAAAAAAATAGCGTCAATATCTTAACAGACAACAACAATAACAACAACAACAAAAAACAAGCCCAAAAACAACAATAAAACACAAGAACAACAAGCATGACAAAATACAACAACAAAC